>RJWM01021708.1:0-34901 GCA_004363535.1 Dasyprocta punctata
AGAGCTGTGATGAAGACGTTTTGTACATTTTTCTGATGTGTGCTGACCTGTTAGAAATTTACTCTACCAGAACAGAAGTAGAACTACTTCAGGTAAAAATTCTATTACTGGTGTTATGAAGTTTCTAGGTATCTTCTAGTCAGTGCGAGGGTAACTAGTTAAAGCCCGTTTTCTATGGGTATCAGTAAAGAGTTAGAATTGAGACTGGTTTCTATAGACAGAGACTAGTGCTGACGAGACAACTACAAATTTCGACAGAATTACAATGCACGAGTAATTGGGACTGATGAGGAGGCCTGGATCTTTTTTTTTCCCCCCTGGCACTGGGGATCGAACTCACAGCCTCGCACCTGCCAGATAGGCGCTTACGCCACTGAGCCAAACTCCCAGCCCTAGTTTTTTGAGGCAGGGTCGCACTATGTCGCTCAGGCCAGCCTTGTGCTCACGTTGTAGCCCAAGGCGCCCTCAAACTCACAACGCTCCGCCTACCTCAGCCTCCGGAGTGCTGGGATCAAAGGCGTGCACCACCACGCCCAGCTGAGGCCTGGATCTTAAAGATATGTAAGAAATAAAACTGACAGAGCTTGAGGCCCCAGCATTTGGTGGAGTGAAGGAGGGGATTATACGAGAACAAGTCTCAGTGTTTTTCTTGTTGTTGTTGTTGTGTTTTGCTTTTCATTTTTTTGGATGAGTGACTACATAGATTGAAATGAAAGAAATAGGAACGAAGTTGTTCATGGGAAGGAAGTGGGTATAAGGAATCCAGTTTTGGAAATTCTGAGGTTGGGAAACTATGGACAACCAAAATGGATATGTTTATTACATGTAATTTGATGTGTGGCTTTGGACCTTTAGCAAAAAAAAAAAAAAAAAAAATCCCAGATCTAAGTCTTCAGGACATACGTGGCGCTCAGTGGAATGTTTTTCTGTGGGCATTGGCAGCTGCCAGACCCTCTTGGAAACGGAATTCAAAGGACTTGGAAGAAAGGTCCAGCTGAGTTGGTGGAAGGCGAGCTGGGTCACTTGGCCAGGAGCTTGAGAGCAGGTAGACCAAGTCGTGAACTCACTTCAGTAGTTCCAAGAGGAGGAATCTCAAAATAAAGCCGGCCGGTGGGTGGATGGATAGTGAAACACTCTACAGAGTGAAGGCCAACAGAACTTGCTACGTACTTACATATCCACTTAACTGGTTGCACTTCTTTATGAATAAACAGCAAACAAATAAATAAAAAGTAGCCTCCCACCGTATGCACCTCTCACCTGTAGCCTGTTCCCAATCACAGTGTTTCTGCTCTGGGGCTGGGGAGGAAACCACAGCTCCCCTTACTGGAGTAGACCAAGGCCAGACAGAGCGAGAACTAAACTTACAAAGAGACCTTAGATTTCAAAGTGAAGCCTAGGAAACGTCGCAAACCTCTGGGGATGACATTCTATCTGGAAGGTCTTAAATCATTTGCTCCTTTTACCACTCGCACGCTTTTCCCTCTGACATTCCACCAGGCTGTTTGTCTCCTCTGAATTCTTCAGAGTTTAGCTTTTAGCACTTGCAACAGTTAAATTAATCCTTCTGACTTTGGACCTGTTGGATACTTACAGAAGAATGGTGGCGCTGCCATGCCAAGGCTGGGGGTACGCGAAGGATGTTTGAGGTCTCCTGCAGGCACCATGCCTGTCGGAACAACGCGGCTTCCCCCGAAGTCCTTCCTCCTCCCCACCCCTCTTCCCAGTCTCGGTGCTCACAGCTGAACTCCGGGAGCCAGGCTAGTTCTTATCACTGAGCAGAAGGAAAAATAACTTCTTTATCAGGAGCAGAGCTACTTTTACTCTTGAGCAGCGTCGGAGGAGGCGTCTGGGTTTTGTCAATGAGCTGTCTGCCAGGGTTAGAGAGCCGTGTCTGTCTTTGGAATTCAAGAAAGTTTGGCTGCATCCAGGGCTCAGAAACAGAAGCGGGGGCTATGCGGCTCCTGAACTGGCTTCTGATTGGTGACTATGGCCTGGTTTACCTCATGGCCCGTACGCCTGTGTGTGTGATGTTTTATTAAACACTTCCGTAGCACATACTATGTGGCCACGCCTTCTTTTAGGTCAGGGGTCCCTAACCTTGCTGGCACCAGGGACTGATTTCCTAGGAGACAAGTTTTTACTACAGGTGGTGATGGGGGGCGGTTGGGACGACTCAGGTTCATTACACTGTGGACTGTGTGCTTTATTCCTATGTCTACACTGGCCGTTTTTTTTTTTTTTTTTGGCAGCACCGGGAATTGAACTCACAACTTTACGCCTACCAGACAGACGCTTAGGCCATTGAGCCAAACTCCCAGCCTTGGTTTTTTGAGGCAGGGTCGCACTATGTAGCTCAGGCCGGCCTTGCGCTCGCGTTGTAGCCCAAGCCGGCCTCGAACTCACAACGCTCCTCCTACCTCAACCTCCCGGGTGCTGGGATTAAAGGCGTGCGCCACCACGCCCGGCCTATACTGGCCATTTTATTTATATTATTACTCCATGAGCTTTGTTTTGATTGCTACTACTTTGTACACTTTGTTTCTATGGTTATTACATCATGCACTTTAATTCTGCTACTGTTATATTAGGGTCTCACAAGAAGTAGCAGCCTATCTCCTCCGCATGCGCAGTGCACGGCAGGGCCCGCGCTCCTATGCGAATCCAACCCTTCGTGTGGGATCCGACGGGAGCTGGCGCTCAGGTGAGGGTGCGGGCGAGCCGTGGGAGTGGATGGAAACTGAGACAGCTTGCTAGGAGCTCACTTCCTGCTGTAAAGCCAGGTTCCCAGCAGGCCAGGTACTGGGCCAGTACTGGCATTGGTACTTTTTTGGTGCTGGAGATTGAACCGTGGCCTTCTCAGGCCCCCGTCTCTGAGGTTGGCCTCGTCTTCAGAGGCCGAGAGCACAGCAGTTAGAGAGCACGCCCTAGGTCCCGCACAGCAGCAGGGTTACCGCCCGGCTTCTTCCTGCAGTTGGTGTTTTTTCCTCTAGCACGCACCATGTCTCTCGGATCCGGACTCACCTCCCTCTTTGCAAACTGGAAAATTTCAGCAGCTGAGTTCCAAGCAATTTTTCCCCCCACCCTCTTCAGGGCTGGTCAGTGTTAGTCTCTTGCGCCTCTGAACGCCAGAGAATCTTGTGCTCAATCACTGTTTGCCTATTGCATGGGTGTTGTAGTTCCAACATTTCCATGTTCATAACATGCTTCTTACACAGCGCTGACGGTGAAAGCACCTGCCTTTGCCACCAAGGCCACTGATGTGTGGAATATGAGGAAGAAACCCGTTCCTGTGTTACCTTGGGCTCCCAGAGGGTCTCATGTCACAGGAGAATCTTTTCCCCATACATAGGATGCTCTGTGGTAATTTTCTATGCGGTTTTTTCTTTTTTTTATCTATCTATCTATCTATTTATTTATTTATTTTTCTGCCTAGGGCAGAGGATGATGTGGGAGAACAAAGACAGCCAGGACTGGTGGAGACTCTGCCCACGGAGGGAGGGACAGAGGGGACACTGCTCCCAGCCCTGCAGCCTGGTTCTGTGTGGCCTTGGCTCAGGGGGTCTGGCGGCAATAACACCACATACGCCAGTGGGCCAGGCCTTGGGGTGTGGGGATCCCTCTAATAGTCCTGACCTGTCCTAGAAGGCTCAGATGTCTGTGCAAGACATTTGAAGGACAACTGAAGCCCCTGGACCCTCACCCCCCTCTGCAGGTCCAGGGTGCTGGGCTTTCGTTGGTACAGGGAGTGAGCAGCTGCGTCCTCCCCAACGAGCTGCTAGCACGCCGCGTCTCGCTCACAGGCAACGTGGATGACTGCTGCTTCACGCTACTCACTCAGGGAGATTTGTTAACATAGCAAGAGATAAATGAATGGGGAGGTAAGCTGTAAGGCGCTAGCTCGGAACACCATCAGCAACCCAGGTTCTGTGGGGTCCAAGGCTTCTACGACGCATGTGATGCATGTTAAGAATAATTTAAAATTAATTATTGAAGTCAATATTTATTTATACTTCATCTAAGTATAATGAAGATACGGAGATTTCAGTGCTCTTTTGAGGTTCCTTTAAGGAACTTGCTAGTGCTATGTAAGAATCCATGCTTCCTGATGTCACCTGGCCTCCTCCTGTCTAGAATCATCTGTAACTCTCAGCAGCTCCATTGCTCAAAGGAGCTTTGCAAAAGCCAGTGCCTCGAGAGGGGTATTGGTCAGCTTCCAGCTAAATCTCTTTCTTGTGTTTAAAATATGCTTTTAGTTTTCAATAGTACATAGTTGGCTTTTACTTTATTATGTGTAGAGGGGGTACTGGTGTGTGGGTGGGGTCTGAGTAATCCAGTGTAACCATCTCCACCTTATAATTAGATATTTAGGTCATTTCCACTTCATACAATTATTGAGGGAGTTGATTTAAATCTACTGTCTTACTGTAAACTTTCATTCTCATACCTGTTCGTTGTTTCTTTTTCTTCTTTTCCTGCCTGTCTTCAAATTAAAACTGGGAATTACATTTTACCTTCACTATAGGTTGAGTAGTTACACCTCATTTCTAGTTTTAAGTGGTTATTATATTATATACGTACAGCATCTATGTGGTATATATAAAAGCTGGAGACATAGCTACCTTCAAGTGATCACAGTTTACCTTCAAATAATACAGCATCACTTCATGCAAATATAAATACCTTAAAATAGTGTTATTTAATTCATCCTATTACTTGCACTGCTGAACTCTCCCTCTCATGTATTTATTTCACTTTTATGTGTGATATAAGCTCCGCAATATAGTACTCTAATTTTTGTCTTAGTATGTTATTTTTAAAATAATAAAAATTAAGAAAATACCTATATAATGGTTTTATTTGTACAATGTATAATACTTTTAGTTTTCTCTGCATATTATGAACTTTTGATAAAAGAATGTCCTTTTCCTTCTCTTATAACACACTGATACTCTAAGGATGTATGAGTTAGGAAGGAGGGGCGGGGGAGAGAAGACAGTCTTTATATAGCATCTTTATTAGTCATGCAGTCTCTTTACGGACCGTATGTCTCCAAGTAAATTTGAATCATTGCTGATGCAGGTATGTGATAAGTCAGGAGTTGACTATTTTGAATATTTGACATTTTTTTCCCTTTCAGTACAGGTGATTAAATGCAGGACTTTTGTGCTGAGCTACAGCCACTCTTTCTTTTTCTTTCTTTTTTTCCCCTTCCTATTTAATTTGACACAGGGTCTTGCTAAGTCACTAAGTGGCTAAGTTGCCCTGTCTCAGTTCCAACTTGTGACCCTCCTGCCTCAGCCTCCCTGAGTTCTGGGATGACAGGCGTGCACCCGATCTTATTTAATTATCACATCCATCTTGTAACAGGCACACTGATATCGTGATGTCGCATTCATTGGGCAGCACTCAAGACTCGGAATATTTTCTTTGCTCAAGATTACCCCGCTGCAGCTCGGTCCCCTCGAGGTAAGCTGCTCAAGGACACCGCACCGCGCTGTGGGTGTGATTGCTTCAGTGCTGCGTGGGAAAGCTCAACTCTAGAAACAGCAATGACCCATCAGGTCCCAAAGGAAATACACACAGAGCAGAAACAGCGGGAAACAAGTAACCCACAGGTGAATCGCAAGTGGCCGGGAGCAGCGCCCTGAGCTCCGAACTCATCCTGGCTCCGTGCACGACGCCTGACATATAGCGAGGGCAGCTAGGTCCCCCCTGGAGGAACCGGAGGAAAAAGGAGGCGAGAAAGACATGGAGGAGGGAGGGAGGGCCCAGAAATAGAAACAGAAGGACGGGTGTAAAGATAAAAAGGACAGGAAAGAAAGCCCACTTGTAGAAGGTATTTTTAGAAGAGAAATGAAACTCCCCTGTTGGCGCCGTCAGGCTGACTGGTGATCTGTGGACGCGTCTGGTTCGATCACCATGGCAAAGACGCGGCCTACTCTATAAATAGATGACCGCATTGATTTCCCACCCCAGCTGGGATCGATGAGCGAGGCCGGGCTGGCCTGGCTGTCCCCTGCAAGGTGACAGTCAGCACCAAGGCCCTGCGAAGACATCGGTCCTCTCGGGGAAACTCAGCCAGCCCCGACCGTGGCATAGGGGGAGCTGGGGCTGAGTCAGCGCTCCCGCCCCATCCTACTGTTAGCAGGCGATTGCGGGGCTGGAAGCGGCCAGAGCCGCGGGTCTGAGCTCAGGTCACGCAGGCGCCAAGGGAGCGTGCGGGGAGGCTGCGGCGCAGGGATCGGCCACACGGCTCTTGACCGTGAGCGCGTCACCGACTGACCTTGAGACTCAGTTTCTCCTTCCTGGGGAGCCTAAGGGTATAAACGCTGCAGCCGGAGAACACTGGGCCAAAGCCCCCAGCTGTGGGCCTGTGACCTTGGGCAGTGTACCCCCTCTCTCGAATCTGTTTCCCCATCTGTTCCGCAGCATCGCGTCATTCTCAGGGTGCTGTGATCACCCAGTCAGGAGGAAGTCTGCGACGTGGGTTCCAGGTCAGGTGACCGTGACAAGCGGGCAGTGCATGCCTGTAACCTCGGTGCTCTAGGAGGCTGAGTCAGGAGGGCTGCAAATTTCAACTCAGACTAGAAAATTTAGCAATTTAGGGACACCTTGTCTCAAAATTTTAAAAAAAAATTATAAAGGGCTCGGGAAGTAGCTTAGTATCTAGCTCGGGACTGAAACACGTCACCATTCTGTTAACCCTGCCATCTCCAGAATGTGACACTGTTGGGCGGCCCAGACTGGGGGCTCCTGAAATGTCTTTCTTTCCGTATCTGCCCTCCAGCCCCAACCCCTCGGGGTGGGGGTGTCCTCCCTATCCTCCGTCTGCCTCAGGCTCTCTGAGCTTCAGGAGTTCCTCACTTTACGTTGAGTCGAGGTCCGCCTTTGGGTGCAGCCAGAGTCCGCCCTGGCTAGCGCGCGCCTGCGCACAGCTAGGACTCAGGGAGCCTTGGCCCGGATGCGAATGTCAGTGCCGCGGGCGCCCAGAGGCGGCGCTGTGGAGGGCTGGGACCCGCGCTGGGACTGCGATTGCGCTGACCTCAGGGTCCCCTGGGTGTGACCCAGAGCGTGTGCACAGCTTCCTGTTCCCTTAGCGCCAACCTCTTCCCCGCAGATGCATAGCGAGTTCGGCCCCTTCGTGAATGCAACTGGTTCAGTTCATGCTAATGAGAAAGTAAAAGAAAACTGACTCCTTTAAACCTTGGCCTCCATCAGAGGGAGGTGATGTTTGGAAAAAAGAAAAAAGAAAAAAAATCCACTTGAGAAGTCGGAGCCAGTCCTGTGTGTCAGGGGACTGAGAGCCTTAGTGCTGTGGCTGCTGCAGCCTTCGTGGGATTTCCGGATTTCCATAGCAACCGAGTGTGGATGCGGGGATTTTCTTTTATAGCTGTGCTTTCTCATATTTGGGGCTCTGACTTAGCATTGATTATAAAGGTAAATTGATGTGGAGGAAAATTTTTTTTATGATCGATAGAGGGACTGTCTCAATTGGCTCTTGGTTTCTGTTCACTTTGTGATGTCGTTTTAAAAAAATCTATTACGTGACTGCGCCTCCGGCTTCTTCTTTTCAGCTTTTCACCTGTTAATGGACTTTTGGATCCCTTTCAGATTGTGAAATTGTGATTATTATTTGTAAAGCTGCTATGAACCTTCATAGACATATGTTTTTGATTCTCTCAAATGAAACCTAAAAGTAAAACTCTTGGGTTATCTGATAGGTTTATTTATTTATTTTTCAGTACTGAGGATTTAATTCAGGGCTTTCCTGCTCAGCCACATCCCCAGCACTTTTTAAACATTTTTTTTTATTTTGAAATGGGCCTTACTTGGTCACTAAATCATCCAGGGTGGGCTCCAACTTGAGTTCCTCCGGCTTCAGCCTTCCAGAGGGTTGGGATGACAGATGTTGTGGTGGAGTGATAACTGGTGGTCAACTTGTAATACCAGGTGAGCTGGATCAGTGTAGTGCTGGATGCGGATGGCCCACCTGAGGGTTGTTGCCAACATAAAAAGGGAGAACTGGAGTGAAAGAGCAGCAGCTGTTGCTTCTTTGGGGGCTGTTGGTTCTGCTGCAGGAGGTTGTTTTGCTAGTTTCCCTGATACGAACTCAGTCATCATCAGAGGAGCTCGGGACCTTGTCACTGAGAATGGCTGCGGCTCACTTTGGGGGAGCTCTGGTCCTTACTTTGAGCATCACTTTCTGGCTCCGGAGGGGAAGATGTGTGTTGTTGGTTCTCCAGGAGAAGCTTGTCACACTGGTTTCCTGATATGAACTCGGCTGTTCTTATCGTCAGAGCAGCTTGGGTCCGCGTTGTCACTGAGGATGGCTGTGGTTCTTTTCAGGGGAGCTCTGGTCCTTAATTTGAACGTCACTTCTTGGCTCCAGTGCAGACCCCTCAGTTCGGTGGCACAGATCCTTCATCCCACTGGTGTAGACTTTTTAGCTTCCACCACTGACCTTGGGACCTTCCCAGTGCAGATCCTTGATACAGACTTGTATAAGTCATTGTCATGGGCACCTACTAGGTCTTCAGTTGGATTCATGGGGGGCATTGTCATGGGCTCTAGGTCTTCAGCTGGACTCGTGCAGGCCAATGCTTTGGGCTCCAGGCCCCCAACTGGATTCCTTGGTTCTTAGTGTGTGATCAGATTTCCTGCACTTCTTGCATTAAACTCTTTGGGTGACTATTATAAAATAATTCTGTAAATTATGTGTCTGGTATTGTCTTGTTTTCTTTGTAACTCCTGACTACAACAGATGTGTAACACCGCTCCTGGCTCTAATAAGTGGATTTTATACTTTAGAAAAGCTGCCACACACTTTCCCAAAGTGCCCACGCATTTTGCACTCCGGACAGCGAGGCAGGAGAGTTCTGGCTATGCCAGATCCTCCTCAGCTCTGCCTCCTACTCTTCGGGTGTGAGCCAGCGAGATCGCCACAGCACTCAGCAATAGGCAAAAAGCAACGATCACCACAGCTCCCCCTCAGAAACACAGAACAGGCACCAAAAAAGCCAGCACTGGCAAACAGGAACTCCTCATGGTATAAGTAGACAACTGAAAATTCAGCACTTTTTTAAACTCAGTTTTGCTTCTGGGAAGAGCATGAGCTTTAGATCTATCTTGATCTTGTCACTTACCAGCTTTGTGGGTGACTGTGGTCAAGTTGGTGAGCCACTCGGAGCCTCATTGTTCATGCTCAGAAAGAGGCGATGGTGTCTACGCTAGCAGACTGTGAAGATTAAATTAGACAGCAGAAGGAAATCAGCGTGGGTATTGTGGGGTCCGCAAATTAGAGAAGTAGTAATTATTGCTACTAGTTGTTGTGGTTTTCTTGTGGGAAATTTTCCAAGCCAAGCCAAGCTGAACCAAACCAAACCAAAAGGAAGACTCTTTGTACCAAGGAGATAAGAAGGCAACATTTTATCTTTACATCAGCAGACTGTTGGAGTTCATGCCAGTAGACTGTTGCAGGGATAATTCCTCCCAAGCAACCGCCCCAAATCAGGAAGGAGTTTAGTCTATATAGAATTAGAAGTGGGAGGTACAGAGCAAGTGACCAAACGTTACATGATTGGTTACATACATTGAATTGTATATTGACACACAGGCTAGTCTTGAAACAATAGAAACATTCCACGAACCAGGGGAGGGGACTCTTACAGAATGACTATACTTGAGGGCATTACCATAATACAGGAATTGTTCAGGAGACATAGCCTTGACTGAATGAGAGTGGTTAAGGACATTACCACAATATAGGAATGTTCCAGAGAGAGTTTTACAGAATGAGCCCAGGTCAGCCCAAGGTGCCTTAAGGTATAGGAAATTACTCTGACATTGTCAGGGTCAACTGAATTTACCAGAGACAGCAGAAGAGCAACTTGGTCAGAGTCCTCTAATTGATCATGAAATATCTATAAATTTACCATTTCATGAATGCGTTTCTACATTATAGCTGTGCCCCAACAGTTTAGATCTAGATTGCCCTCCCAGAGTTTCATGTGCTCAGAGGTGGGACTTTTGGAAGGTAAATGGGTCATGGGGCACTGTACTCAGTAGGAGATTCATCCATCTACGAGTTCAGAGCTGAATGTGCTTTTGGGGGCGGGGTCTGGTTGGAGATGGTCACTAGGGGTGAAGGGGGCTGACCTGGAAGGATTTATTTCCCTTCCTAGCTCCTCCGTTCTCTCTGCTTCCTGGACACCATAATGTAAGCAGCTATTTTCCTCCAGACCTTCCACTGTGCTCTTCCTGCCTTGGAGCAGCCAACCATGAACTGGACCTCCAGAAATCATGAGCCAAAGTAAACCTCTCCTCCTTTAAATTATGACTGTTGGGTACTGTGTCAGCAATAGGAAAGTGACTAAAGGATTATTTCCATGGCCAATAGAGAAACAAAAAGAAACATGAACTAAGGGTTGGAGATATAGCTCAGTGGCACAGTGCTTGTCTGGCAGATCAAGCCCCTAGGTTTTATCTCCAGCACCAGGGAAAAATGTTCTTCTTGTGGGTAAATTAGAGGCTATCTGGTCAGGCAGATGGGCCATCTGGATTTGGGTAAAAGTAAGAACCTGCTGCTCTATAACCTAAGGAAGAAGGCTTGATCAGTGACTGAAAGCAACAGGAAGCGTATGGTGTTGAGGGGTGAGGGTCCCCCCAGAGGGAACCATGGAATGGTGAACATTCTTGAGGGGTTACAGGGCCTTCAGGCTTATATTTAAAGGAGATTTAAAATCTTTTGGAAGAGCTCCTCTTTCTAGGGAATGAAACCTAAGGAGAAAAATTCAGATTCTTGTGGAATTGGTTTCCTTTATTAATGGTGCCTAATGGCCTGTAATTAAGGCACAACTTGTTAGCTAAACCAACAATTACCATTTGTTTGAAGCTCAAAGAGAAGATAATGAATGGCCTTATTCAGCACTTTTTCCTCCCTTAATGGCTTGAGCAAGACTTGGTTGAGATTCAAAGCTTCTCTCTCTCTCTTTCTGTCTCTCTCCCTCTCTCCCTCTCTCTCTCTCCCTCTCTCTCTTTTTCTATTCCTCCCTCCCCCCATTTCATCTGTCCCTGCTTTTATCCCTCTCCCTTTCTCTTTTTCTTCCTCTCTCCCCATGTCCTCCATACCACCTGGACAGTCACACACACACACACACACACACACACACACACACACACATGTATTTACACACACATACATGCACACACATGCGCTGAGTGGAATTCCTCAACTTACATAGAAATTAGCTCTCTCTTTTTGAGCATTCAGGGAAATCTGCCCTCCAGCTAAAACTTACCCCAGGACTCTCTTTACCATCCCACTCCATGTCAGCCTCCCAGATGTTTCCACCTGGAGCCCCAGAGGTCTGGGTGGTAACAGAGTGGGCAGGTCTTGGTCAGATGGCAGAAAAATCAGGAGCAGGACCACCCAGCCTGAAGGCACAGTGTAGCTCAGTGGGAGACGGAGGCAAGGTGGGTGCTGGAGAATGGGAGATGTGGGCAGCCACCTGGGATGGTCACCTAGACCAGGAATAGTCATCGTTCTGCAAAAGCAAAGTCAGGGGTAAGAGTGGGGATGGGGGAGAGTGAGGTTGCAGACGAGGGGTCAAAGGGCTTCAAACTTCTCGTATCCCCTGGTCTCAGAAAAAGAGCCACTTTTTGGTCACAAGTATTTTGTGGGTGCTTGGGGCCAGACTGGGTGGTGTTTGTGGCTGCACAATGTGGCTGTTTAGTAGGTAGGGCGAAGGACTGAAGAGGCAGGTGCTGCCATGTTTGGCACCTACGAGGGGAAGCCTTGAGCGCATGGAGGGAGGAAATGGGATTTCTCTGCAGATCTGTCTTCCACGAAAGAGAGAAACAGGGCTTCTCTGACTTTGGTGGACATGTGCTGCTGTTAGCCCTCAAAGTGGTCAAGTAGGGAATGCACAGCTAAGTTGAAGTAGAGGGCAGGGTATGTCACTCAGTTGTATGTGACAGCTTTTCTCAGAATGACTTCTTTACTTTTATTTTTTTTTCTATTTTAATTTTGAGACAGGGTCTCACTAAATTGCCCAGGTCGACCTTGAACTCAGAGTGCTCCTGACTCAGCTTCCAAAGTGCATGCATCATTGTAACTACTTTTTAAACATCTCAACATTTAAGCAATGCTCTTTTAATAAAATCTTTTTGCTTAATAGCAGAACCTGCTTACACACATCTTTAAAGTCTTTAGAAGCTAACTGGGTACAACAGATTAAATCATATATAACTTCTCTGCAGTGTGTGCAGTCTCAATTCATGTGTTGTGTCGCTAAAAATCCAAAGTGAAGTAATTAATTCAGAAATAGAGAGAGGGAGGGAGAGAGAAACAGAGAGAGAGAGAGAGAAAGAGAGAGAGAGAGAGAAAGAAAGAAGCAGAGAGGGAGAATTAAGACTTGAGGCCTGAGTTCAAATCCCAGATCTTTCATTTATCAGTGGTGGTGAGTTTTTAGCCTCTCACATTTTATTTTGCTTTTAAAATGAAGTAGTCTGGGTGTGGAGGTATATGCCTATAATCCCAAGTCTCCAGAAGCTGCAGCAGGAGGATGTCAACTCTGAGGCCTGCCTGAGCTCCATAGTGAGAACTTGTCTCAAAAATTAAATTAAATTTAAAAAAAAGGAGTTTATAAATATTTATTTATATATGCTGGGAAGGCTTTGTGAACTGAATAATTAGTGCAAAAGTCCACAGTAGGATGGTTGCTGTGTAATACATTGTCTCACGTATATTAATACCTATCACTTATTATTGTGGACTAAATTATGTGCTTCACCCCTCAATGTCATATACTGAAGCCAACCTCACCCTCAGGGTAATTGTGTCTGAAAATCGGGTCCTATAGAGGTGACTGTGGTTAAATAAGTGATAGAGATGAGTCCCTAATCTGATAATGCTGCCAGCTGATAATTCAGACCCCTCTCTCCCCTTCCTCCACACTCTCTATAAGTTAAGGCCAAGTGAAGTACTGATACAGGGGAATGAAACTCCCAACGTACTATATGTCCAGTACGAGTTCGTGTTCTCTAAAATCAAAGAATGAATTTTAGGAACAATGGCGGGTAAGAGCAGAATATATTTATTGAGAGAAAGAAAGTTTCTGAGAGTGAGACAGAAGGGGTCCTGAGTGGGTTGTCAAAGATTGCCTTTTCTAGGGACTTTTGTAGAGTAAATCCACAAGGTGAGACAGGTTCAAAGTGATGAAGACCTGGGAACTCGCAAGGTGGGCACAAGGTGGGACAGAACTATAATTAACCAATAAGATTAATTGCTCAGGTAGAATTGATTAAAGCGGGGACAAATGGGGAAGCGAGTCCTGTAGTAAGCAGGCATGCTTAACAGCAGTGACTCTTGCTGTAGGGGGTGGGATGCTGACTCCTGACTTCCTCAGGGTGATAGAGAACTATTTGGACTGTCCATCCTTAGGATGCAGTTGCATTTGCTTTGCCTTTTGTCTTGAGACCTGGCCCACAGCAGGAGGTGCCTGCCTCCTCAGAGGTCACAGGGTATCTGAACTTCTGCACTGGCTCCTTTGAGGGCCCAGCCCTGTCTGACTGCCTGTAAAATTTCTATCTAACTCAGTGGCCTGTAACACTGCAATAATAAGGCAGTCTTCTGTGAGCCCTGACCAGAAATTCTATTTAATGTTTGCCTCAATTTGGTCTCTAGAACTTCAAGAACATAGACGTTTGCAATGAAGTCACCCAGTCTGTGATATGTTGTCATGTCACCCTGACCAGACCACGGAACTTATTAAATCTGACTTCTGCCACTCTGATTCAACCACCTCAGAGTCACTCATAGGGACAGGAATCTAGTGGTAGAGAGGGGAAAGTTCTGATGGCTGCTCACCACTCTGAATGTACAGCTGAGACGTCCCTTTGCGTCCTGATGGTCCCAGAGACCCTGTGCTTCAGACTCACCTAACCCATCTCAGTTCACAGCTGTCACCATTCATACTGATTTGTCAACCTCATTGGGTTGAGAAACACCTAGAAAATTAGTGGAGAACACTTCTGCATGTATCTGGTGGTCATGGAGGGTGACCTTGGGGTCTCTATCTGGTTGACTTCTAGTGAGTCAAATGTATCCTGCATACCCCTCACTCAGCACGGTTAGTAGAGCTTTTGGAAAAGTGCCCAACACACACAAAAACTGTTCAAGTCTGACTTTGTGTTTTCCTCTTCTCATGACATTTTTGTATGTTTTATTTTATTTTTACGTTAAGAGAGAGCAGCACACATGAGCCTCGGATTTGGAAGAGAGACTGATGAAATGACCATACGAAGAGCTCCAAGCTCCGTTGGGGTTTGCTTTTGCTATCCATTCGGTGGAAATGACGTTCTTCATATTTCCTTTGCCTAACTCTCTTTCTGCAAAAATAAGCCCTCACTGGAAAATAATCATCCTTGAAAACTAGAGATCAGAAACGCCAGCCCTGATGGGCCTGTCCTCCTCTTACCTGCCGTCGCCTCTTCCTGGCTTGGTGGCTGCTCTGTGAGGTAGATGAAGCCAGGATGGGCTGACCCAGGCTGGCATTTTTACCCTGAGATTCCAAGGCTGATTACTTTCCAGCTAGGTCTTATTTTCAAGGAAACAGGGCATCATTGTTGCTCAGGTTTAAATGAGAAGGCAGGGAAGAGTTTGTGCTATAAATCAGTATAGCCAATGCTGGAAAGAAAAGGGCTTGGCATTTCAGCATGTCTACAGAACTAGCATGAAACTCAGCTTCTCTGACTGGAAAGGTGAGAAATTCCAGTAGAGAATTATATATTTGTCCTTTCCAGTGAGAATAATCCTAGTACACAAACATGTGACATTATCCTAAGAATCCATGGGTATCATTGACTTCAAGTCCTCTGTCTATATTCTTTGTTCAAAGTATATGATTAAATTATGAAGTAGGGGACTGAGAGTTTGGCTCAGTGGCTTAAGTGCCTGCTTGGAAGGTGCGAGGTTGTGAGTTTGATCCCTGGTACTGAAAAAAAAAAAAAAAAAAAAAAAATATATATATATATATATATATATATATATATATATAGTAGGCGTTTTTGTCCCTACATTCAAGTTTTTTATTTTTTCCACTGATACCAGTGATTGAATCCAGGGCCTTTGCACTGAACTGTATCTCCAGTCCCTTTTACTTTTATTTTGAGACTGGGTCTTGCTAAATCCCTGAATTGCCCAGGCTAGGGTTAAACTTGCAATCTTTCTGCCTCAGCCTACCAGAGTGCTGGGTTTATAGATATGTACCACCACACCCAGCTCTAAAAGATTACATTTTAAAGTTACATAACTTTGTTAAAAGAGAGTGAATTGAAACTCTGGACCTTGAGTGCAGAAGCAAGCCTGACTTCTTCACCCTACCCTGTATTCTTTGCGGGAGTCTTTGGTCTTTTAAGTATTTTTTGGGGGGTACACTGGGGATCAAACTCACAACCTCATGCCTGCCAGGCAGGCGCTTACACCACTGAGTTAAATTCCCAGCCCTATTTTTTTGAGACAAGGTCTCACTATGCAGTTCAGGCTGGCCTTGAACTCACTTTGTAGCCCAGGCTGGTCTCAAACTCACAATGATCCTCCTGCCTCAGCCTCCCAGGTCCTGGGATTAAAGGTGTGCACCACCACACCCGGCTTCTTTAAAATATTCTTGAGGCCAAGGCTCAGGGTGGAGTCTCCACAACCAATTACAATAAGGTGGTAATACGAGAGTCATAAATTCTACATGTTCCTCCCTAATTTAGCTATTGAAATATTTACAGAATGAATAAATACTGTAGGACCTTTCAATGTAAAACTTTTAATTTCCAGCAGTTTGGCTAAATGACAAATCTTTTTCAGCCCAAAGTTTGAGTTTTTCTCAGCAGGCAATATGAGATCTGTCTCTTTGATGATAACATTGCAGATAAAAGAATAATAATAAAATTTTAAAGGAAACCTTAGGAGACTGAGGCAGATCCCGAAACTGATGAGCTCGCTGTCTGAACAGTACCCTGGCAACACAGCGGTGATTTTCTTTGGGACAGAAGTTGAGAACACGTCCCAGAATTTCCTCATTCACATACTGGTAATAACTTTACTCAGCTATAATATGTTAGAATGGCATTTTTATGTCCCAAGAAACTGAATTTCTTTTTTAATAGACTAAACGAATTGAAGGGCTTGAAATGACTTATATAAATCATGAAATATAACACAATTAACTGCTTGATGATTTAAAATATTTTCCTTGACTATCAATAGAAGACCAGAAATCAAAGATGCACTATCAGTGTCACCTCCTGCTCAGATCTATAGATACAGAACCTGGGTGTCGTCTAGGTTGACCACCATACCTGTCCTCCCTCCTGGAGACACATCTCTCTTCTCCTTTTTCGGGAAGAGGCAGCCTCCCCTTGAATCCTGACTGGCTGGTGACTGATTTGAACCAAAACAAAAGTAGTTCTGGGCGTCCCGTGAACTAAGTCTGGAAAGCTATGGAATCATCTCCGCCACCTCTGTGAGTAGCTCTATGAGGAGCTGTCTGAAGAGGAATCTAAATAGAGGAAGAGTAATTGCATAATGATGACTTCCATGAGCAGTTCCTTAGCGCTGAAATTGACTTTTGGAGGCGGATTTTAACTGGGCGTCCTCATTATGCATGATAACTTTAGATAAAGAGCCACACTTACTGCTCACTGTGTGACGATGCTGATTTAGGGGAATTAAACTACTGACCTACTATATGTCCAGTATAAGTTCCTGTTCTCTAAAATATATATATATTTTTTTTGTCGGTACCGGGGATTGAACTCACAACCTCATGCCTGCCACCAAGCAGGCGCTTAAGCCACTGAGCCAAACTCTCGGCCCTCTGTTCTCTAAAATAAAGAATGAATTTTAGGAACAACGGAGGTTAAGAACAGAAATATTTATTGAGAGAAACAAAGCTTCTGTCTGAGAGAGAGCCAGAAGCGTTCCCAGGTGGGTTGCCAAAGACTCTGTCTTTTCTAGTGAATTTTATAGAGCAAAACCATGATGGGAAAAACTGGAAACTCACAAAGCAGAGGGTTTGAGGTGGGACAGAACTGTGGTCAACCAATAAAATTAATGTTTAGGTAAAACTGACCAAATCAGGGACAAATGGGGAAGTGAGTCACGTAGTAAGCAAGCATTCTTATCGATCAGTGACTTTCTGTAGTGGATTGGGATGGTAATTCCTGGCTTCTCAAGATGATCCATACCTAATCCTTCATGCTTATACTTAGGGTGTGGTTGTATTTGTTTTGCCTTCTGTCTTGAGATCTGGCCCACAGCAAGAGGTGTGTGTCTCTTCTAAGGTCACAAGACATCTGGTCCTCTGTACTGATTCCTCTGAGGACTTAGCCCTGTCTGACTGCCTATAATATTTCTAACTAACTCAGTGGCCTATAACAATGCTACTTCCACTTTCCATTGTAGAAAACAAGGCCCAGAGAATGAAATGGTTTCCTCCATCTGGGACGTGGCTGCTGTGGGCGCAGGGAATCCGTGGATCACATCTGTGCATCTAGTGGCTTCAGGTCACAGATGCTCAGTCTGTGCTACCAACGACTGCTCAGTGACGCTGTCGCAATGCAGAGCCCAGGTCCTCAGCCTTCGAAGCCTGCGCTCCTCCCTCGTACCAGCATCTTTCCCGGCACTGGTAAGAATTCTGCCACTCTTATTAGATCCTGACTGAATGATCCCGGTGCCCGCGGTGCAGATTCACTGGCTGTGCTCTCCCCAGGATGGCTTTTCGTTACTATTTCAGGAGGGGAATCACGCACTTGAAAAATGGCTGTATAGATCCCAAACCTGGCCCGTCTAGAACGGGAAGTGTGTAGAGGGTGAAAAAGACCAGAGAAAGGACAATAACAGGAAAACAGAATGAGATACTCACCAAATATAAGGAGGTCCTGAAAACTTAGCAATCCTGATGAATGATAGCTTTTTTGTTGTTGCTGTTGTTGGTCTTTTTGAGACAGGGTCTCGCTGTGCAGTTCAGGCTGGCCTTGAGCTCACTATGTAGCCCAGGCTGGTCTCCAACTCGCAACAATCCTCCTGCCTCAGCCTTCTGAATGCTGGAATGACAGGCGTGCACCACTATCCCTGGCTTCGAATGATAGTTTAATTCTAGATTTTTAACATGAAAATGGTTGTAAAATAACCATAATGAATCAAACGAGTAGATCTAAATTTTACATAGAGATGGGATTTGACCTGCACTCGGCTAGTTCATCCTCCACCCTGCTTCACCTTTGTCACCTGGTGACCTTGAGGAAGGAACAGAAAAGGAGAACAGGACCAGAGGAAATGAGAACCAAGAAGAGAACCTTTGAGTCTCCCCTCCCCCATGTGTGTAGGAACAAAATGGTAGCTTCCTGGACCCCAGGGATGTGGTTCCAGAGAGGTGATGGTGCGTTTTAGGAAAGGGATGCGAGCTTTCTCAGTAAAACTATGTCCCAGCCTGGACTGCAGCACTAACTCGCTGTGAGATGTGGAGCCAGCCTTTCTCTTTGGGTCTCAGTTTACCCCTTTGTAAAGGAGCATTTAGAAAATGATGCTTTCTGAGATTTTCTCCAACTCAGATATTCCAGAAAGCTCGAGACTAGTCGTTTAAAGGGCGGACACTGTGTCCCTTGGTCTATATGGAAGTGCAGAGTTCCAGAGAAAACTGACTCCATCAGATATGGACATCTGCCACCTGTTAGCATTCCTGGCCTCTTCCCCTTTTGCTTGGGGATCTGTGGATCCCATGAATAAGCCAGTATACACTCCCACACTGGTCCCCAAAGTTTAGGTCCCATCAAGGTCGACTGTGGTATCTTCTTGTGGTTGTGCAGCACAGTTTAGCTGCTTTATAACTGCACTTGTCTGCAAGATAATCGCTACTGTGTAAAGATTCATAATTGCACAACAGTGCCATCCAGGAGACAGCGCAGCACAGCGGTCGTCTCCTCCACGCAGCTGGCTGGTTTAAGGTTCAATGTCTTCTTCTTATCAGATGCATTGGTCAAATCACAGACAGGATGCAGAATACACGGGTTATCCGCATACCTTGTGGTTAAAAGGTATCAGACTGTGCACTGGGCACCCGACAGGGTAAGAAGGGGACTCTAAAGTGTCAGAGAGGTAGCAAAGGCAGGGTGTATCTGTATCCGCTAAGTGTGAGGGAATGCACTGAGGAATGTGAGAAGATTAAAAGCCTTTGAATCTAATCAGTGTCCTTGAAGGAAAATCAAAGACTTTGAGAACAGGGTGCACTGGCTGGGGTGTGTTTTGGGGACACAGACGAATGACCTTGTCCTAAGAGAGTGGGGAAAATGCAGGAGGCCTGGGCTGCCACTGGGAGGGACTGTCCGTGACGAGGCCAACAGGGGTCACTAGGCAGCCCCAGCCCCACAGAGCGAGGCAGAGCGAGGCAGACAGGAAGGCCAGGTCTTCTCAGCCTTGCAGAGCATAAACAGGAACCCAGCTACCAACATACATCTCTGTCCCGGCGCCGCAAGGCAGAGTGTGGAGCGGAGGTTTGCAGCCGAGAGTCCCGCACTTGCTCAGTGGCGGCCATCTGACAGTCACCCCACACTCACCTGGGAGCTGGGAGGCGGGGTTGCATTCACCGCACGGAGCTGTTCTAAAGATGAAATGAATGTATACGTGAAAAGCGCACAGAACGGTTCGGGAGCACGATAATTGCTCAACAAAATTGACCCGTTTGATAGTGTTACGTGTTCATTTAGATGTGTCGAGAGAGACCCATAGAGGTAGTAAAGTAGGATTTCCGGAAGTGCCTGTGCGGGCGTCTTTGGAAGACAGGAGCAGCAGAGTGAGTAGACTGAGTAGCCACCATTGCTCTCCCTGCGTAGATGGGCGTCGTCCCCCTCACCGGGGGCCTGAGCAGAATGAGGAGGGGAAGAAGGGGAAACGTGCCCTCTGGCGAGCTGCAGACCGTTCCCTCCTGCCCTCCGGCATCAGCACTTTGGGCACCAGGATTTGGTCGAATCACGCCACCAGCTTCCTGGTGCTGCAGTTTGCACGCAGACCTCTATCATCTCGCGAGACCACGCAATTCCATTAACAAAGTAGTGCGCGTGCGCAGGTCTCTACAGTGACTCCTCGATTCACAAGCTTAATTCGTTCCATGATTCTGGGGAAGATACCCGAGGTCGTGTTCCTCCCCTGAGGCAGAAGTTGCAGACAGAAGCAAAGAAAGTTTCTGCTCAGAAACCAAACTGGTGGTGAACAGAATCATTCGTGCACCCAGGCATTGCTGTATTTATGCACTTGTATGTGCCTATTAGCATATTATTAGTGCATATTAGCATATTAGTACCTTACTGGTTCTGTATGTGCATATTAGCCTATTATTGGTGCATATTAGCATATTATTGCTTCTGCTTCTCTGGTGGAACCTAAATTATATAGGCTCTGGGGCTGTGGTGCAAAAGAAAGAAGAGAAAGCAAGTATAGAAATGTGTCCGCCATGCCCGGGACCCAGAATGGCATTTTCCTGACATTGTGTGACTTGGTTTTCAGAGTGGCTCTGAGAAGTGAATCTTACTCTGCAGCACAGCAGAGTAAGGTTCAGAGATACCAGCCGTTTATGGAGAGCCCTCAGGTCTGAGAAACTGTGCTGAGCAGAAGTTCAAATTTAGTCTGTTCCCTTTCAAAGACTGCCTTTGTGTGCGCGTGTGTATGCGTGTGTGTGACTGAGGAATGAGCACAGGGCCTTCACACTGAGCTACATCACCAGCTTTTATTTATTCATTTACAGCCAGGATCTTGTGAACTTGCTATGTGACCCAGAGTAGACTCATACTAACAATTCTCCTGCCTCAGCCTCCTGGAGTGTTGGAATCACAGGTGTGGACTACCATACCTAGCTGAGACATGCTGTTTCCCACAGATCCACAGACAGGTGATTCTAATTCCCAGCTCATCCTTTTCTTATGAAAAGTTAAGTTAGGCCTTTCTCTCCTTCAACCACAAATAAACCATTTCGCAACACTGAATCAGACACTACCGAAACAACAGCAAACTTATTTTCAAGTCTTCTGGGGCACAGCAGCTACCACACATCAAATGTGTTCCTATAAATTATAGCACTGTGCAGCAGTGTGCTTAAAAGCCACAAGACTTATGGAAGAAATGAGGTTACAGCAGTCCGGATTTTATCAGTGATTCATAGTCATAAAGATAAGCACCCAGTGAAAACAGTAGCAGGGTTGTATACCTGTTAAGTGGTTACAATACATACAGATACCAGAATAAAGGAGGCACTTGCACCTTGGCAGGGACCTGGGCTTTGCTTGTGGAATTCAGAGCCAGAAGGGGGCAGCTTGTGAGTTCCTATGAAGTGCAGGGAGGAAAGTGGTAGAAATCTGAGAGGCGGCTCCAGCTTGGGCTGTAGGTGGGTGGAGCTCCTGTCACACACAGCGGCCACGGTCTCTGGCGGGAGGGTGAGGCGTGTGTTTTGCATGTCCTTATGCAGTTCAGGTCAGCCGCGTGGTGTTTCTGACAGCAGGCAGAATCCTGATACGACTGTCTGTTCACACTGTGCTGAAATTATTCTGTGATACTTCGATCATGCTAGAGGAGATTCACATTTTCCAAACAAGTGCTGCAGTAAAACTGATTGTGTTCAGATCCAGAAACCTAGAGCAGAAAAGTACAAAATGCGAGAGATAGGTGTTGAGGACGGCAGGGGTTAGGGTGTCCTCATCTGGCGATTGGCAGTGTGATAACTGGGTCCTGCAGTGACAAAACCCAGGTTGCATTAAAAAAAAAATTAGCTTGATAACAGCAGCTGCAGCAGTGCTAATAAAGATTTCATAGGCAGGGATCTGGGTAGGAGAGGTTATGATAATTGTTCAAACGCACAATTAGAGGGACTCTCTGCTGAGCAGGGCAAGACCAGCTGTTTCCTGGGCGGCAGAGTGGCCAAGCAAGCCACTTAGGTGTCTTACAGCACATAGATGCCATTATCTCCCCGAGGTGGGGTTTGGAAAACCTTCTAGCTGCTTCCTGGGGGGAGATCAGCACTGGACTGAGGCCAGGATTCAAGTCTTAACAAGTCGGGTTCCTTGTTTTCTGTTATAGCTCAGGTCAAGAAGTCCCTCAAGGGCCTTATGTGCTCTTAGGAGGGGCTTTTGGAAAGTGATTGCATTATGGGAGTTTAGAGCTGCCTTGCTGCTTGAAGGCGAGGCCTGGTGGGTGTCCTGGGGGGCGTGGCCTGGAAGAGCTCCTACACCGCCCAGGCTCCTCCCTTTTCTCTCTGTTTCCTGTGCACCATGCCCTGAGCAGCTTTCCTCCGCCAGACCCCTCTGCCGTGCTGTTCTGTCCTGGAGCAGCTGGCCTGGGATTTAAGTGTGAGCCAAAATAAACCCCTCGTCCTTTTAGTTGTGGGTGTCAGGTACTGTGTCCCACTGACAAGGAGATTAACTAAGACGGCATCTGGCACAGGGTTGATACTTAAAAGATGAGACGCCTGAGGTGCCAGCCCTTTTAAGGAGGGCGGGGAGAAGTCTTCATGTCACCCTTTGGTGTCCAGCTGGGCTCTGGGACCACAGAGGTGTCTTGGAGACACGGGTGACTGGAGGCCTGATGGTTCTCATTGCATCAGCTAACAAAATACAAATGTACTCGGAGAAAATTACATGATCGGGGGTGGGGCTCTTTAATGGCAAAAGTAAAGAAAATGTTTTTTGTCTTTTTGAGACAGGGTCTTGCTATGCAGTTCAGGCTGACCTTGAGCTCACTATGTAGTCCAGGCTGGTCTCAAACTCACAACGATCCTCCTGCCTCAGCCTCCCAAGTGCTGGAATTACAGGCATGCACCATCACACCTGGTTTAAGAGTAAATATTCAAAATACATGCTGAGTGAAAACAGGAGTCAGTCTACAGATATGTAAACTTGATATGATCCCCAATATGTCAACAAAACGGCCACTGGTTGACAATGGTTTTCTCTGGGTTCTGACATTTATGGTGACTTTTGCAGTCAGGTTTATATATTTAGGTCATTTCCAAAATCATCTATATTAACCCTGCACATTAAAAATGGAGAAGAAATGACTTTAAGAACAAATAATTTTATCTGGTGCTTTAGTTTGAACATTTATCTAGGGATAGGATGACTTCTGCTAAAGGGAACTGTCACAAAGTTGTTTTCTTTTCTTTGCCCTTTGCGAGTCTGAGAAATAAGCTGGAGGCCTCCAGAGCTTGTGGTGGGCTGAGGGAAAAAAATCTTGATTTCAGGGTTTTCTGTTTCAGAGCAAGAAGGAATCCAGGGACACCAGGGCCCTTTAGTCTCGACTTATTTGCTCTGTTTACTCTAATTGTGTGGGTTAGCTCTAAATTGTGCCTGGGGGTGGTTACAGAATTGACGGCATCCACCACGATCTCCAGTGGAATCACTTTCAGGGCTTTAGAGTGTTCTCTGGAGAAGATTAGTTTCAGGCTTTTATTTTGAGTCCATCAAAATGTATGTCATTTCAAAAATAAACAAGAATCCTTCATGAATATGAATCCTCTTCATGATGTCACTCATTATAATATACCAGGGGTGGGTGTCATATATACCATAGGCAAAATCTGGCCCATGGTGTGTTTATATATGGCTCATGAACTAAGACTAAGGTTCACATAATTAATTGATAAAAAACAAATAGAAAGGAGAATGATGTTTCTTGACCTGCGTGAGTTCTGTAAAATTCATATTTCAGTGTTCATCAAGTTTGAGTGGCACACGCACATACCCACTTGCTTACCTGTTGTCCATGATGGCTTTTGCTCTACAGTGATAGAGTTGAGTAGTTGCTGTAGAAACCAAATGGCCATCAAGCCTGAAATACTTACTCTCTGGGCCTTCACAGAAACATTTGGCTGACTTCTATACTAGATCTAGGTCGGTATTGAGAGGAAACTTGGAAGAACTTCAAACCATATCAAGGTCAAATTAGATCATAGTGAGAAACGGATTCAAAATTTTGTGCTGGAAAAAACTGGGCAATGATGGCATCTCGCAGTGACATGGTTCCGACCCTCATCCTCTGTCATCTGAATGACCCAGCAGCCTCTGAGCCCGCTCTGCCCCTCCCCTGGACGCGTTCCCCATGCCACATTTTAATGTGCCGCTCCTGCCGCCCTCCCCTGACTGGGCCAGGTTTCCCTTTCCTGGTCACGTTCAGGCACTCCAAGCTCTCGCAATGGTCTCTTGCAGTGGTCTTTGTTCTATGCTTCGGGAGTCATGGGCTCCTTGGAGGGTGTAGAGATGCAGAAATGCTACCTGGTGCTTCTTGAGTAGGAATAAAACCAGCAGGGCCAGGTAAACTTTAAAAGTTAGAAGATTTTTTTCTTCAGAGACAAGTGGCTTTCTCCAACTGCCTCAGGCCAGGGACATTTTGGTTCCACCTTCGTCTGTAAAGGTAGTGGCCCTAGGAAACTCATGTTCCGTGCCGTTTCTGCAGGGAGGAATACAGTAATCTTGGAACTCCCTGCTGTCTATTGTATTCCTTCTCCCCTCTCTTTCTTACTATAAAAGACCCTTGCAGGGCTGGAGTCAGACGTGGTTTATGGCCATATGAATCCCCCATCTCCACAGAGCTATCTTTAAATAGAATCTTTTTATTTCTGTCACCAAAAATAGCCTACCCATAATTTGTTTGGGAGCAGCAAGCAAATGGACTTGAGCAGCCGGTGTAGGAAGAGTGGTGAATTTTTCTTTCTGTGCCCTCATTTCAAGCAGGGCAAGTCTATTTGTGCATCATTGATATATTGCATTTTATTTGGAGAGTGGATCCCTTTGCTTAAAAGCAAGCAGCTTGAGAATGAATAAGAGGCAAAGTTTAAGCTCTCCGCCATGGCCAGTGTGACTTGGTGTGGCATTCAGTGTCTCCGCTTGCTAAATGCTTCATGAGTCCCTTCCACTCCCGTCTCCCAGTGAGGAGCGGGGGCAGGAGACGGGTTATTCCCCATGCTCTCTCAGCAGAAGTGGGTTGCCCACCACTTCTGGGCTCAGATGGCCCAAAGCTTATGCTTCTCTTCCGTTTCCCTCTTATTCTGTGTCTGTCACCTTGAAGTCACTTGCTCAGAATGTTCTAGCTAAAAAAGGATGGGCCACGTCTTGGCCCAAATCTCTGACTGGCCATGTGGAACCATATTCTTCACCTTGAGACTCACACATGAGTTTAAAGCATGCTGTGACAGTGGAGAACCTCTGAAGTGTTAGGGTTTATTAATTATGAGAGGCTTACTGAGAAATGTATCTGTTCCTTATCTGTTGTCTGGCTGATTAACCTGTTAGGTGGATCATTGACTGACTGACTGATTGATTGATTCCTTCACGCATCCAACACCAACAAACACGGGTGAAGGGCCTCATACAGAGATGCTGGGCACTGAGGGTTTATGTACAGGCCTAGCTCTCCGCGTGGAGGGATTTACAGTTGGGTTGCTTTATCGCCATAGCTCCCACTCCACATTAGCCCACATAGCCGTTGCCTTGGAGTGTTTGTGTATACTGGGCCCCACCCAAACCATTCACACACCTCTGTCTTACCTGTGGATGGAGGAACCTCAGAATCGGATCAGCTGTGTTGTGGACACACACCATGATGCTTCCTGTTGTTAGTCTGATAAAGGGTTCTGGAAGGAAGGAAGCAAAACTTAGCAGAACAGTCTGCCCAGGTCAAGGTGGGCGCTGTGTCCCAGGACATACAGGAGAGCAAAACCTTCCATGTGTCATTATGGTGCTTTTATTTCATGGTTCCCAACACCCAGATATTAAGAAACACAACTATGAGGGTGGCTGTGCTCTACATCTACTCTGTTATACCTGACAGGTAGACAGGCGTAGAGGCCCAGGCTTATAATCCCAGCACTTTGGGAGGCTGAGGCAGAAGGATCTCAGGGTTAAACCCAGCCTGTGCAATTAGTGAGACACGCGGACTAGAGAAAGGTCTGACAGCCACTGGCCACATATAACTACTGAATAATGGAAATGAGGTTAGTGTGATGGAGGAGCCTAATTTTTAACTCCAATAACATTTAATTGATTTTGATATAAATAACCACCTCCGACTAGCAGCTACGTCATGGCCAGGGTAGCTCTAGATCGGTGATGCTGAACCTTTTAGAGCTCTCCCTGATACAAATTGCTGACTGTGGCATGTGTGTCATAGGTTTGCCACACTGCTGTAGATGGTATTTCGATCAGTTTGTTTAAGTGTTTTGGCAAAATATAATGTGTTTAAGAAACATGATTCTAAAGACATTGGGACATAACATGACAGGTTGTCTCCAGCTAAGTGCTCCAGTGTAATTTTCTCTAATACTTGTCTTCTAGTAAGCACTTCTTTGGACATTGTGTCAATTAGACGCAGCCCTGGGCTGCAGTCCGGGCCCCGGGCCAGTATCTAAGGTCACCAGAGTCGGGACCTGTGCTATGAGACAGTGTCTGAGCAGCAGAGTGACACGTTCAGGAGCGCTCAGATGCATCCAAGACCACGTGGGCTAAAAATGCTTTCGCATCTTTTCAAAAAAAAAAAAACCGTTCAGTGTTCCATGTGTGGCAGGCGTGGTTATCCTAGGGACTAGGGTTACACAGTCAACAGATCAGGAAAAGATGCTTGACATTTTGGAGTTTATTTTCGTGGAGGAGCCCAGATAATAGCTCTAAATAAATATAATACCCAGGTAGGTCACATCGTATATTAGCAATGCTGGTGCAAAGAAAGTAGGACACGACCAGAGACAGAGGAGTAACTATGGGAGGCTGAAAGGTGAGGGGTGGTGCAAAGGCCCGGGAAAGGCGTGTGGTACCCGCTGTGTCTGCCATGGTTCTGAGCTGGAGATCTGGCATCGGTGCCTAGAGAGTGTGGACAGGAGGTAGATGAGCAGGAGGTCATTTTGGAGACCTGTGTCATTCTAAACCAGTGGCATTTTTAAAAAAATTCCAAGCCCAGGTCTCACTAAGTCACTAAATTGTCCAGGCTGGTCTTGAACTTGAGACCCTCCTGCCTCAGCTTCCCAGAATACTGGGATTACAGGTACACCTAGCCCTTATCTTTAGTGCATATGCAGGCAAATCAACAGATTTCCCCCAAACCCTTCCCTCTATGTCACTGAGTGGTCACCACAAGAGCGATTTATTGAACAGCTCCGTCAGCCACGCCGACACAGAAGACGCTGATATTATAATGATTTTTTTTTTTTTTTTTTGATGTACAACAGAAAAAAAAAGTCTTATTTGGATCTCTTTTCTCCTCAAAATGGATGTCTATTTTCAAAATATTGCACTGGCAGCTTCCGCAGAAGCAAGCCATCGCCTGCAAAGGAGGAGCGGAGCCAACATATGTGTGCGCGTATCAATACAAGCCTGGCGTTTTCCCCCAGCAGAGGCTCTGACGGGAGCCGGGCAGCCTGCCACGCGAGCAACTTCCGCTCCCTTCCCGAGCCTCGGGCGCCGCCGCCGCGGTTGATACGGAGGCAGCCGGAGAAAATGACATCTTGGGTTATTCTGGCAGGAACTTGACGCTGGCACCCGCTCATCCCTTCTCCGGTTTTCAGCATTGATTGAGGCAGTGCGGTCTTAACTCTAAAACAGGGAACACTGTCTCCCGGTTCTGTTTTATAGATGAATCAATAGTCCAGAGGGTCAGAGTTACCTCTGCAAGGTAGCACAGCACTGAGATGGCCAAGCTGGGGTTTGAGATGGGTCCAGTCGAGGCATTCTAGAGTTCATGCCCTTCCTGTCCCGGCCTTGAGAAGTGGAAGTTGGAAATCTAAAAGTCAGGGCCAAAAGCTGAAGTTCGATATGCATCTTACTGAGAAAGGCGAAAGGAAACAACCCCTTAACTTCCCGCACCCTTGAAGACCGGAAAGCTCCCGCTGGGTAAAAAAGCATGGGGAGAGGATTAAGAATAAGGAAGAGTGTTCTAAAGGCTCCCCAGCGTTTGGGGCCTGCGGAGCTCCCTAAATCTCAGCCGGCTAGGGGTAGGGCTGGGTCCTTGGTGACATGGAGGAGACTGAGGCCCTGGGGTGACAGGTGGTGTCACGGAGGCCTCAGTGCTGGAATGCAGCAGAGCAGAGCTCAAGGCTCCGTTTACTTTGAAGGCAAAGGTGAGGTTAGCTAACCTGGCCTGCGTCCCTCCGCTGTTGGCTTGGATTCTGGTTTTGTGACGAGTCCAGTAGACCTGAAAGGAGGCTGTCGCACTCCACGTGATCTTCCTGCCCAGCGCCACGGTGAGCTGCTGCGCTTGGTCTTGGTCTGGTGTCAGGGCCGTGGATGGGTGGGGCTTTGCTCTGGGTCAGCTCCCTGGCCGCGCGCTCAAGCCTTTAGCCTTGGCGTCTGCTGGCCGGGCTGCTGCTGTCTCCTGTGACCTCTGCTTCCGGCTCTAGGTGGGCAGCATGCTGCGCTGTGGAGCGGTTGGGTAGCAGTGGGCCCGGTTTCTCTCTTTTCTTTCCCTTATGAGACTCTGAGTAGACAATGCCTCCGCTGAGGCCAGATCACACTTAGAAAAGCAGGTAGATGCTGGACCTGGTACTCTAGGAGGCTGAGGCAGGAGCATCTCAAGTTCTAGCCCAGCCAAGGGAACCTAGGAACTTAGCCAGACCCTGTCTTGAAATAAAAGAACTGGACTGGGGATGGAGCTCAGTACAGAGGTCAGTAACACCACCACCATCACCACCACCTCCACCAAAAACAAAACAAAACAAAGACTCAGTTCACACAAAGGAACTGGAAGGACATTCCCTGTGGCTTGGGGGCTGGTTCTTCAATGACTTGCTCCTGGGGTGACCTTGAGGTCCAGGCTTCCCTGTCCTCTTTGAGCTCAGGGGCACACGCAGGCCCGGCACTCTCCTCTCCTGCGGGGGTTTACACTTTCTGCACCCTCCCCATCCCGCCAGAGGTAACCACTGGGGCTTCATTAGGAAGGCAGCGAGTGAAGGGGTCAAATGGGTCGGTGCTGAAGGTGCTGAATGGGTGGATGGACCCAGCAGGTAGGCTTCCAGAAATTGCTCCAGGAAGGCAGTAAAATCCAGTGCAGCAAGACGGTGTAGGAGACACAGCGAAGATAGGAGGGCAGGGTTAGTGTCCAAGGCTTGGAGCGCCGCGGGCTATTCACCTTAGCGTTTACAGCAGGAAGAAAAAACTCTTTCCCTGGTAACTGCTTTTATCATTTTTTGTTTTTCAAGGCAATACTATGTAATATATCCAGCATAATTCCTTTGTACTTGGGCTCTATAAAACATGGTGTTAAAATTAAGACAATAAAAACCATGCATGGTGGTACACGCTTGTAATCCCAGCCCTCTGGGAGGCTGAGGCAGAAGGATTACAAGTCTGAGTACAGCCTGGGCAACTTAGTGACTTAGAAGAGAGAGTTTGTCTCAACAAAAGTTTCATGTTCATAAAAAGGATTGGGGATATAGCTCAGCACAGTGGTCTTTGGTTCAATCCTCAATGCCATAAACAACAACAAAAGCAATGAAAACATTTAGCGTATTTAAGGTATGGGAGTGAGGAAAAAATTCAACTTTCCAGTCTCCATGTGCTCATAACTGTTTTACATGTCTAAGATTTCTCCTGTAACCCAGGTGGGTTTGATTTTAGATTAACCTACTTTTGGAATAAAGTTAATAATTTCAAATTGCTTCCTGTCTATAAATATTAATTTAATTTATTTTTCACATTTACTTCTAAATTGATACGTAACATTATATGTGTGTATCATACAAAACATGATGTTTTGAATACATATGAATATATCTGTGGTATGACCAAGTCAGGTTTTCTTACCATCTGTTCTCACTTTTTTTTTAAATTTTAAAGATAATAAAGCCCAACAAAACAAAACAGAGTAAAGCCAATCAAAACAAAACAGTGAAATTGGTACAGAACTCTGAGGCAGGATACTAGGAAAACCACAATGGCTACCCCCGTATACCTTGTTATCTTCACAATAGTTGTCCATTCCATCAAGTATAGCAAAATCAAACCAAAAACAGAACAGAATAAAACCAATCAAAACAGAACATTGTGTAAGTCACAACAATTAATTGGAACAAAACAAAACAAAACAAAATAAAACTGCAAGAATAATATTGGATTTCAAAAACAAGGTAGAAGGAAATCCCCCATATTTGCTACATTGCATGCTGTTATCTTCCCAAGAGATGCTCAGACTGCCGGCCCCAGTCCTGCGAAGTCAACCAAACAATACACGCATTCAGTTGCTTTTTGCACCTCAGTTGCTATCAACTTGGCTGGTCTTCTGAACCAGTTGGTTGCTTAAGGATAGGGGTTGGGGGTGTTCCTTGATTCTCAGCCCCAGCACCCATAGGCTCATGGAGGCGCTATCTGACTTCTCTCTTCCTGGGCTCTGCATGGCTTGTATGGCTGACCAGAAAGGCTGGCTAGTTGGCTTCTTGGTGAGCTTCCCCCTGGTTCTCATTTGTATTCACACATATATTCAACTGACCAGTACCTAGTGACCTCTGGATCCTGAGTAGGCCTAGGAGGTGTGACCAAACACTACGGTGAATATTTTAAAAATTTAAAAAATATTACAGTATATACACAGCCATGAATCCCCTTTGAAATCCTTCCCTCACTTTGAGCATACTTATCGTCCTGGCCGCTTTCTGCAGCAGCTCTGGAGTCTTCTTTCCTGAGGGTCTTAGCTGCTCTGTCCTGGCTGCCTTGATGTCCTGAATGGATTCAAAATGTTGTCCTTTCAAGGTCATTGTGACTTTGGGGTAGAGCCAGGAGTCACACAGCACCAGATCCAGATCCAGTGACTGAAGTGGACCAGGACGCAGGATCGTGTTTTGCCAAGCGGCCTTCTGTTGCAGGATGCACAGCAGCAGGCCTGTATTTGTGGTCACACCTGGTAAAGACACTGAGGAAAGAGGACTCCAGAGCTGCTGCCAAAAGCAGCAAGGACGAAGTGCAAGGCAGGGAGGAGGATTTCGAGGAAAATTCACGGCAATGAATTACTGTACTAATTTTTAAAATTTAAACATTCGCTGTAGTTTTCCTGTTCATAGACAGTCACGCACCTCCATGCAGGCCACATAGCTAAGACAGCTCTCCGATGGTCTGTGATATTTCCACGCACATCACCGACACCATTCTGCAAACTTTTGATGCTGATGAGGTGATAGTTTCTCCACTAAGTGAGCTGCTCCCCTAATATCAGGTGCCCTTTTGTGCATGCGGATGGCTGATTACTTAAGGCTGAATCATAAAATATTCCTTTGAAAGCATTTTAAAGGTGGTGAAACTTGCCATGCGAGGACTTGTAGCCTGCCCGGTGTCCGGAAGTGGTCACGGTGTGTCCGTCTCTGAGCCTGCGGAGACTTTAGCAACCCCAGCAATTTTAATATTTGAAAAATGTTTAAAGCATCTAGCATTCACATCAAAAAGATGCCAAAATCTGATTTAGAGTGCATGTGCTATATGCTTTTGGTTAGAAATATTTTCTCTGGCTAGTCTATAAAGTCTTTCAAAAAGTAGGTCTCACATTGTGAATTCGGCATTGAAGACACTAGCAAAAAAGGACGGGAAGGCGACGTTTGCTGCACATCCTCCAGCTGCTGGACAGGGGCTGCCGTGGTCACCTGGCTTGTTTAGTCCGTCATTGTAATGACTGAGGGTGGCCAGCACTTGGACCACTTTGTAGAGTATTTTAAAAAGCTATACAGGTTGCCACCAACATGTTTTTATGCAAATAAAAAGACAACAAATAGGCATTTGTGAAATGAATGAATATGTGGTCATTAAATAACCTTGTTTTGGTCAGGCATCCAACTGACATTGAGTCAAAAGAGTGATTGATCTGTGGGTTGTCCAGCTCGAAGTCATGCCTTCGGCAATGGCAAGTTGGGCTCAGGGTGGAGTGGGTTGGTGACCATGTGGTTTGGTAACAAGGAACCAGCGGTGTTGGTTATATCGGCTGGGGACAGGGATGGAGGAAAGGAGGATTGAAGAAAGAAAAGAAGGGAAAGAAGAAAGTTGAAATATCAGAAGAGAGTGATGCATATAGAGATGAAAACAGAAGAAAAGAAGGGAGGGAAGGAGAGAGGGGGAGGAAAGAAGGAAGGCAAAAAGGAAAGAAGGAAGGAAGGAAAGAAGGAGGGAAGCATAGGATTAGGACTTGGTAGTTCTGGATTCTGGCTGTCTGCAGTGCACATTTATCAGGGGCCTTGGGACATGTGCTCCCCTCCTCCTGCTCTTCTTGAATTGACCAATTCACCCCGGCATCGTGGCCGTCATCCCAGAACTTAGGGAGGCTTAGTCAAGAAGATTTTAAGTTCCAGCCCAACCTGTACAATTTAGCAACTTGGAGAAAGCCTGTCTCAAAATATGTATGTATTTTTTAAAAGAGCTGGAGCTGTAGTTCAGTGTCGAGGCCCTGGGTTCAGTCTCCAATCCACTCCCCAATCAGCTGATTCAGTTTGTGTCACGCTGCTAAATAACACTGTCGCTCCAATGTCACAGTCTGGGATACACAGTCAAGGTGAACTCCATTACCCCTGGAAATGCTGCTTTTTGTAATAACTCACGTTAACTGAATCATAACAATAATACACATTTCTTGTAGCAACTTTGGAAAATATGGGAAATGTGAAAGAAAAGATAAACTTACCAAGTAGAGACAACCCTTATTAATATTCTAATGTATCACCTTCTTGTCCTATTAATGCACAATCATTTATAAACTTATTAGGAGTATGTTGCGTAGATTTTAGTTCCCTTTAAAAATCACTTATTAATTTAAATCATATCCCATGCCTTCACATCATTTTCATTAAAAGACTAATTTTTAGTGATTATATACAAAGCTATAGAATGGATTATATATAATTAATTTGAACTTTTTGTTTTCAGCGGAATGAGAGATTGAACCCAGGGCCTTTGCACTGAGCTACGTCTCCAGCTATTTAAAAACTTTTTATTTTAACATCCAGTCTCACTAAGTCACTCAGCCTGGACTCAATCTGGCAATGCTCTTGCCTCAGCATCCTACAGAGCTGTGATTTCTGGCGTGTACCACCATGCCCTGCTGAATGTATTTCTAGTCTTGATCTTTTCGATTATTTTTGTTGCTTTGCTATTATAAAAATACTGGTGTGAGAATCTGCACCATTGCTTATTTATGCCACTCTGCATAATAAATTGGACAGATTAGAATTACTATGTTAAAAGACGAGGGCCAATTTCAGATGATCCTGAAGAAAATTTGCCAACAGCAGGAAGCAATAAGCACCTCTACTGTACACCCACTCACCAACTGCAGATAACGTAAGGAAAGCTACCCAACACACTCTTGCGGTGTCCTGGGGACAAATTTTATTTTACCTGCACATTGACGTTCATTTCTTTGATCTCTGGGAAGGTTAACATTTTAATTTTATATTTAGTTGCTGTTTGCAATGGTGCTTTTAGAAACTATCTTATCTTATATATCATTTGCGGTCTTTGTTTTTTATTTTTATTTTTTTGGAGGGGAGAGTGCAGGTGGACAGAAGTTCAATGTTTTCCTACAAATTTCAAGTTTTTAAGCGGTAAAGACGGAAGGCATTACTATGTTTGCTAGAGATTTTTTGGGCCGTATTTTTTTTCATTATTGTGTAAGTGCTTTGTTTATAGTATCTCAGGAAATATATTTTTAGGACCCCAGTCCAGTTCCCTGAAGCCGTGGAAATGTATCGCTTCCCACCAGAAATACGTGCTTTTTTTTGTGACAGCGCCGCACTCTTGAAACAATAAACAGGGGATTGGCATCCGAATTGTCTCTCAGTGATGCCCAGTTCTCAACCCTTAAAAATAGCAAAATCTATCTGCAGCATGCTTTTAAAATTTCTATTGCTATTTTTTTAAGCACAAAGGCTCCCAAGGACACGGTCAGCACCACGTTGCAGGGAAGTTTTTGGTTCCTCTTCCTGGAGTCCCCAGGAAGTCAGGGAATTGCTTTCCTTTGGGAATTTCCCTGCCTTGGAAGACTCCAGCCGGATACAGCTGGAGGAAAGAGGTCTGTACCGAAATTAGCAAAAATAAGGGGTGACAGCCTGGTTGGGCACCACGTCCAAAACAGATCAGCACTGCTTCCGAGTGGGCGGATGGCGCACCTGGGGACCATGGTGGCGCGTCAGGCGGGCAAGCTTCTGTGAAAAGGCAAACGATCTCGCTGTCTCTGTCTCTGTCTCTGTCTCTGTCTCTCTCTCCCCTTCTGCAGCACTGGGAATTGAACTCAGGGCCTCCATACTGAGTTGTATCCCTAGTCTTTTTTTCAGTCTTTACTTTGAGACAAGGTCTCACTAAGTCACTAAATTGCCCAAGCTGGGCTTGAATTTGAGGTCCTCCAGCCTCAGCCTCCCAGAGTGTTGCAATGACAGGTGTGTGTTATTATACCCAGTTTATGTGCAAATCATAAATATCACTATTTCTCATCTTTTCATTTGAAATTGTGTTACCATCTTTTCCTCAAAGTAGGTTTCAGGGGTTTTATGGTAATTCACAATAAATAAGAATATAAGAATTTAGGATGCTTTCTATTTTTTTCCTCCAATTTGATGACAATGACTGAACAACTTTGCCCTCATGCTGCTTTTGATTGGACCCCAATTACTTTCTGAGGATAAGTTCCTAGATGAGGAGTATTTTCCCAAAAGTGCGTGTATGTATGCAAGCCCATTGGCATAAACTCTAATACCATGCAAAACATGTTTGTTTTCAGAACATATTTCTAGAATGTTTTTTAGCACATAGGGGCATTCTGCTTTGTGTTCTTTTGGATGTGTATATTTATTTCCTTTTTTCTTTCTCTTCCCCCCTCCCTTCCCCTCCCCTCCCCTCCTCTCTCTCTCTCTCTTTCT
>RJWM01021709.1:0-34852 GCA_004363535.1 Dasyprocta punctata
TTCATGGGTTCTTCTGGACAAATGGGTACTGGGGTCCCAGGCACTTCCCGCACTGGCTACAATTTCTCTGAAGTGAGATTGTTTGGTTCTTCTAGTCAGTGCTGATTATGGATATCTGATGGTGGCCATTGGGTGTGCTGGTGCAGGGCTGTCTGCTGCTTTTCCCAGACTGTGTTGGCTCCCTGATGGCTGGTGGAGTACACGCAAAGGCGGGGCTGGCTGCTGCCTGCACACCTGGGCTGGTCACCAGGAGGGATCCTCCACTACTGCCCCTGGAGCATGTGTGGGGCCGCTGCCTCCAGACCAAGCTGGTTACCTGCAAGGACCCTCCGAGATGGCCCATAGAATGTGCGTGGGACAGGGCTCAGTCCGAGCAATTTCCACTGGTCCTAGCCCAGCTAGGAGCTTCTGGAGGAAGCCAGGAGCAGTTCTGGTTCCGGGTTTATCTGGCCCCATTCCAAAATAGTTCCCAGCCAATTGATCTCTCTCATGGGAGGACCGAGTCCTCTGCACTCACCACCAGCCAGTTCAGTCTTCCAGGTCTGCTGCTCCTATCCACTGCCACTCTTTCAATGCTGCCTCTCTGCAGAGGCCTCCAGGGTCACCACCGCCACGTCACCTTGATCATGTGTTCCCAGGTTCCAATAGCTCCTCTAGCAGAGTGGGTCTGGCTCCAGGCGAAGGTGCCGTCAGCTATCACCTTCTTCTTTATTTAAGTTTTTCTTTTTACTCTCTCTGTGGGCTTCAGTTCTCACCTTGGATTCTTTCTGGGTCCAGAGGACCCACTTCCTTTCTTCTTGTTTTCCCCATGATGCTATATTCCAGCATTTGGACCGTGTCTCTCAGAAAGGCTATTTATTCTGCTGCTTACTGTTTCACCATCTTCCTGGAAGCCCTATGTTTCTTATATAGATGATAACAGATTTCTTTTACTGGTATTCCTTAGCTTTTACATAGTTGCAATGTATGTTACTTTTAGTACAAAAAAATTTAACAAATATTCTATTTGTCACAAAAATCTAGGAAAAAAAGACTAACAGTTATTTTTTAAATCATTAAAAAAACACCTACGTGATATCTATCCCATAGGTCTCAAAATTTACCATAAACAAAGCACAGAAAAATATAAACACATAATAGCATTTTCCAAGCTATTTGCTTAGAAACACTGAGCTGAAACTCTTAGAACAATTCAGCCCAGGAAGACTGTAAAGGGGTTAGGCAAAAGCCTTTGAGATGCAGCCATGCTTAGGGACAGGCAAGACAGATGTCGACAAGACTGTACAGCTACCAGTTCTTTCCTTCTGTCATACTTCCAAATCTCTTTGTCATTCTCACTGCTCTAAAAATAATTTCCTATCTCCATTTTTCTAATACCTGTTATCTTCTCCCTTTGCCTCTAATCTCAACCTCATTCTTCTTCAATGCACTCTTTGCAATGCATCCAAAACCCACATGCTCCCTGTAAACTACCATCACTTCCTCACTGAACAGTCTCCCATGTATCCCCACTGACCTGACCTAACAGGGGTTCCACTATATAATTAGCAAGGCTTTGTATGATCTGGCATCCACCTGCCTCACCCATTCATTCTCTTTCAGGGTACTCACTGATTGCACAGGTTTAAGTCAATGATTCTCAACTGTGGCCTTTGAGACCAGCAGTCTAGGAACCTGTTAGAAATCAGAGCTAGCCCACATCTTCTAAATCAGAGTAAACTCCATGGGTAGGATTCAAGAAATCTTAGTTTTAAAAAAAAAAAAAAATTTTTTTTTAAATAATCTTAGTCTTCTGGTTGATTCTACAGCACATCAAAGTTTCAAAATCACCCTTTAAAATATTAAAAAGAAGCCGGGCGTGGTGGCGCATGCCTTTAATCCCAGCACTCGGGAGGCTGAGGTAGGAGGAGCGTTGTGAGTTCAAGGCCGGCTTGGGCTACAGCGTGAGCACAAGGCCAGCCTGAGCTACATAGTGCGACCCTGCCTCAAAAAACCAGGGCCAGGAGTTTGGCTCAGTGACTTAAGCGCCTGTCTGACAGGTGCGAGGTTGTGAGTTCAATCCTTGGTGCCGCAAAAAAAAAAAAAATAAATAAAATAAAATTAAATAAATAAATAAATAAAATATTAATGAGAGATAAATTATTATTTGAAGAAGTCTAATGGGAGAAGTCAGAAAGTACTACAGCACAGAGGTAAAAACTACATACGTGGGCTGTCGCTCAATGGTACAGCACTTACCCAGCATTTGTATAGTCTGAGTTTGATCCCTAGCACTGTCAGAAAAACAAAACAAAACAGAACAAAACAAAACAAAACAAAACAAAACAAAAACCCACTGGCTCTACCTCTTACTAGCTGTGTAACCTTACACAGGCCATCTCTCATTCTCAGTGGCCTCACTGATAACAGTATAACAATATCTACTTCATACACTTGTGAACATTAAAGGAGTTAACATATGTATTATGCTTCAAACTGTAGCTGATGCACAGTAAGTGCTATGTGTTATTTCTGATCGCTATAACAGACATTATTGCACAAGGACCACATTATATTTTGGAGAGTCAGCACCAAACGTTAATGCCCATAAAAAGCAGCAAAATATACTCACTCTCAAAAGGAAAAACTTTCCTTATCTTCTTTTAGGTAATTTTTTTCCCCAATACACCATTTACCTTTATGCAAGAGTTTATTGCTTTTTAGTTAGACACGACTATTTTGATGCAATGACCTCTGCCCAAGAGTCAAGGAATCTGCCTTTAAGTGGTCATTTATTTCAGGTAGGTTAATGCACTTTGTAGCAAAGAATTTACCAGACTGAAAAAAAAGTTACTGACCATTAATCCTGTAGCAAATACAGTATATCTGGTAGTTATTCTAAATACATATCCAGCTAATTCTATATCTTAAAATGCCCTTAAAACAACTATCTACAAAGTCATGCATAAAGATGGTGAAAGTATTGTCAAACACAAGTTTGGACTGCAGGCCTTTGTATCCCTTCCTTCTGATACTAAGAGGTCACATTAAGTGTCAAAACACAAGACTAAGCCAGGTGTGGTGGCACATGCCTTTAATCCCAGCTCTCGTGAGGCTTAGGTAGGAGGAGTGTTGTGAGTTTTGGGCTACAATGCGAGCGCAAGGCCGGCCTGAGCTACATAGTTGCGACCCTGACTCAAAAAACTAGGGCTGGGAGTTTGGCTCAGTGGCTTAAGCGCCTGCCCTGGCAGGTGTGAGGTTATGAGTCCAATCCTTGGTGCAGCAAAAAAAAAAAAAAAAAAAAAAAGCCCACAAGACTAACTAAACTATAATACATTCAGAGAATGGAGAATATTCTACTGGACACAAACAAGGGTTAACAAAATAAGACTTTTTAAAAACATAATAACAAGTGAATTTAAGTGGTATGAAATTATCTAGTGATATTTCTTTTAAGGGTCTCAAGGAGTTTTATCTCCTAATTTATAGTTATATCATTATAAAGTTAGAAAATGAAACAAGTCAGGAAGTTAGACTATGGTAGAAAGTATGAGAAAAAAAAGTCAAGTCACAAATCCCAAGTCAAAATACAAGGCTGAGCAATGAGAGTTCAAAGTTCTTAGAATCATATGTAAAGACCAATGTACCAAGTGAATCTGGTTTGGAAAACTTTGGTCAAATACTTATGGTGGATTCAGAATCCCCTTCCCCAGAGTCTCTACTAGAAGTACATATTAGTCAGGTACAGATGAGTCTTTATTTGTGATTCTCTTAATTTGCTAGGTTCTAAAAATTAGCATTCTGTGAAAAATCAAGTTAAAGAACAAGCATGTAATGATATAGAGAATGTATGACTTTTCTTTACATGTGATAGCCACATTTTCCATGTTTAATGTGGGGTTTTTTGTTTGTTTGCTTTTTGTGTTTTTTGTCTTTTGTTTTTGTTTTGTTTTGTTTTGCTGCTGTTGTTTTAGTCTACTCCCATGTCCCAAACTCCAAACTTCACTGTGAGGTGAAATGAAGGAATTTTGGTAAAATCTCTTTTCATTGCTTTCTGCTTAAAAACAGGGGTCATTAATTACAAAGAATATTCTATCATCTCTGGGTTTAAGGCCTCTCATCAATATAAGTCATTATATACTGAGAGAAAAATAAAGTTCACAAATTAAGATTATTTGTTCTTATAAAGTTATGTGCCAGGGAAGGTCCAGTTCATGTTTCTACTAATCTAATACTACACAACTTCAATTGCATATATATAAAAGATTCATGTAAGCCATATTTACAACTAAGAGCCCAAAACAACAAAGAAAACTGCTGACCTAAAGTTTTTTAAAAATAGTTGCAGAATTCATTATTTATAACAAAATATAATACAATAACCTTCTGAGATTACTTTAAAAAAGGAAAATATTAAGTACTCGCATTAAGATGCAATTTAAGATCCCCTATAAGAAAAAAATGTTTTCAACTATAAAAAGTAAAAGATGAATAAAATACAGCTTTTCCTCACTATGTCTGTATGCATTAATGATATAAGTATTGATAAGGATTTTGATCTAGAGGAAGCCTTCTAAGAAAATCATCAGAATATTTACCTGCACAGTCCTCTGAATGCCATCAACGTTGACAGACAGTAAGGGCAAAGCCAGGTTCCACGTACTGGTCACATTTAGTTTCGACCCATCAACTTCCACCTGTTGTGACACCAAATAAAACTGTTACCATGAAGAAAGACAGAAAACTGATCTCAAGTTCATTGCTGCATACAAAGCAGCAGCCACTTTAAACAGATGGCTCCCAAACAACCTGTCATGTTTACTGCTCCCACCATGAAAGACAGGGTCCAACAACAGAGTCTTTCCAGCCATCTCTGGGGAGAGGTGAAGGACCTGTGAACAGCTGCCTCCAGATACTGAGGCTTCAAACATTTGCGATAAGTAACAAACAGCCTTCTAACTCAAAACCTATCTGGACATGCTACATTTACCACAATTAGACAAGTAATGCATATAAATTCCAGTGACATTTTGCAACCCATGCAACAAGCCTTGCATATAATATCCTCTCCAAGGACCAAGGAAGAACTTTTTCTGTGTTAATTTTAATGAAGGACTATGCATTGTTAACTTAATTAAACAGAAGATTTAATTAGACAAAATTCTTGGTGTTGAATATCCAAAGACCATTCAAACTATGCAAAGTTCCATCATACTTTGTCAATCGTAAATGGTTAATTCCATCAAAGCATCATTCAAGATGCAAAAACAAAAATAAACCCATAGTCTTTCAAAGCAGAGATATACTTAGGAGAAAAAATTTAATTTCCATATAAATAACACAAAAGTAACTGAAAGGAAAAAAATCAAAGTTAATTTAAAATAATGTACTAAAAGTTCTTTTTTCATTTTCACTCACTGATAATTCTCTTAGTATGAGAGACAAGAAAACATTATTATAAGTTTATAGTAGACAACCTAATAAAGGAATACTAACTTTAGCTCAGGTTCCAAAATAAACCTGTACAGAACCAAGATACATGATGCCTAACAAGTTTTTACTACTAATTTTTTTTTTAAAGATACTCTTTAAAGTTAAGGCATATTTTTCTTACCTACCCCTTCTAGAGGCAGAGGACTTAGGAGAAAGAATATACATTATGATCAAAAAATTAACTGTATTTCCCTGTGTGACTGATACATGATAAGGACAAATTAGTAATATCACCATATAACTGAAGCAAGGACACTACCATAGCGCCAAATCAGAAACTATACAGTGAGGGGAGGGAATGTGCTCAAAGCTATCACATGCCTTCTCAGAGCTCCAGCACTAAGTGGATTTCTCTAGGATACATAATTCTGACCAGACGCAATGATTCTATTGATACTATTATGGGTGAATTCTAATTCTGGGGATAAGTCACAGGGGAAGCAGAGACTATCTTTTTGAACCACAGTTTAATACCATGGAAGGGTGGGAGCAGACTGAAGTAAAGAATTGCTGTTACTGTGCCATATATACTATTCACACCTAATTCTCCAGGTAAGGGTGACCCAATTCTAGATGTAGAGTGGAAATGGCACTTCATTAGTGTAATCCTTGCTTTAAGAACCACCACCTTAACTCTTCAACACCAACGACTGATGGGAAATAAGCCCCCCACATCAAAGGAAGCAAACAGCAGATTTGATGAGAGATAACAAAGATAACAAGCCCAAAGAAAAGCTGCAGCTAGTCCATGCTTAGCACAGCCTTCCCCAATACAACACAAATGACAATTGAGAAAATAACCAATACTGCATCTTCACATATAATTGGGGGGACATTATAAAGAGGAAATAAGTAAATTAAGAGCATATAACACAGAAGCACTCAAAGAAATGCAGGAAGAGTTCAGATAAATAGTTCTCCAAAGTTTCAAAGGCACCATAGGAAACGTGACCCCTCTTTAAAAAAAAAAAGCTTGAAGAAGAAAAACAAAGGTTCAAAGAAGACATTATACAACAACAGAAGGAAATGAAAAGCAAGCTGGTAGAACTCAGGAAAAAAAATGAAGAAAAAAATAACATTATAGAGATAAAAGCCACATTAAGAAACAACCAAAAATAGAATGTGACTGAAAAGAAATACCAGGACATGGAGAAATCAAATAAAACAAAATCAGACCAATAATATAAAAGCAAGTAACAGTGAAGACAACAGAAATGGAAGAAGGACAATGGGGAAACAAACAATATCCAAATGTTTTCACTGAAAAGGTATATAAAGCAAAAAGAATAAACACAAAGTCAATGTTATGATTGGATAAAACCTTTCAAAATAAATGATACCTTGAATTTGTAGGCTGATGTTGTTTAGGGAATTTTAAGACTAAAGAGACAATTATGTGGGTAGTTAGGCAGAATCAAAAAATCGTTTATAAGAAAAAGAAGAAACTCAGGTCACACTAATTATTCAAGAACAAAAGGGATACAGAAGACCACAGAACACTATGGTCCAGATAGCGATAAAAGAAAATAATGTCTCCTAATTTTATACCCAGCCAAGGCTTCCTTAAAAAAGATCAGATAGGGCCAGGCATGCAGCTCAGCAGCACAGTGTCTGCCTGGGAAGCCCAAGGCCATGTGTCTGATTCCTGGTACCAAAATAAAATAAATCAGAAAACATATACACACTGCAGCATGTGAGAACCTAGGGGGCCCCTTCTTTAAAAATAAAGCATCTCTATAGTTATTGCTATAAACAGTCCCCAAGAAAATGCAGAATTGGGTATACAGCATGCTATCATTTGTTAAGAAAAAAACCAACTATGATTTTTTAAAATGCATCAAACAGCTCTAGACCAGTGTCTAAGTGAAGCAGAGTGGCTGAGAAACACGGGTGGAAGGCAGGCTTGCTTTTTGACATAAACCCACTGGTACTTTTTAAATTTTGTCCTGTTGAAATATACTATATATATTTTAAGATTTCTTTAAAGTGAGATGTGTAAGTGTGCCAATTTCCTCCATCATTAGAACATATAAACAACAGCTATTCCTGCTCTTTCACTAGCAGGCATAAAACTGCATTTTGGTTCACAAATTGATACTCATTTCAATATCTCTGTTTGTAAATTTGTTGATTTTTTTCCAGTGCAGCTAATTTTATGTTTCTGACAAGTTCTCTTCCTCTTCTGAAAAGGAAGTACCTGAAGCAACAATACCAAAAATCTCTGCTGGATCTAAAACTGTAGTTTTGTGGTTGCAAAGCCCTTTTATTTCAGGTATATTCTGACAATGAATTCTTGATATAGTGATTTCCATATTATAAAGGAATTTTTGTTCTACCCAAGAACATCCATTTGGGGACAGACGTTTTTAAGATCTTTTTTTAAATGGACAATAAAAGGTAATAAATAAAATAAAATTCATTGGCGATAAAAAGAAAAATACAGCAAGAGCAAAGTGACAAGTGACACAATACTCTGGGGCTCAAAATCTCATACCTTTTAAGGCAGATCATGTGACTGAAACAACAGAGTGAAAACACTAGAATGCTTTAAATTATATAAAAACTCTATATTTTAAAGACAAATCAAAGACAGGACACCTCTATTTAGAAGAATTAAACTAAAGATGTCATGTTGTTTAAAAAGATCTAGAACTCAAGTGCAAGAAATTTATCTTAATTATAAATTAATACTGAGAAAAGCTCTTGTTATGACTTCCTGCCCTTATTTACCAAAACAGAAGACACAGATACAGCTCATCTTATTTTCTTGCATCATCACTCACATCCTTTCCCTTACCACTATCACAGACCTCCTCTGCTACTTAATCTATCCCTTTGAATGTTTTCTCCCAATTGCGGTCTACACTGGTTGCATGACCTATGCTTTCAAGTGTGGACAGAACTCCCTAACTATCGACACACACCTTCCCTTTCCTCTGATAGTTTTAGAACAAGTGCTCTGTACTTGTTCACAAACCTTTCCCATAATAACCTTCTACAGGGTGGCTATTAAGTATATCCTGATACATCACCAATCTTCAGCATTTCGGGAGGGAGGGTGTTCTGGGGAATTGAACCCAGGGCCACTGAACTATATTCCAGCTCTTTTAAAAATATTTTTATTTAGAGATAGGGCCTCATTAAGTCACTACATTTCCAAGGCTGGCCTCAAACTCATGATCCTTCTGCCTCAGTCTCTCAAAGTGCTAACATTACACATGCACACTGTCATGCCAAGCTTCTTCAGCAATTTTTATAATTTCTTTTTAATTCTTAATATTTAGTTCTCAGGAGAAAGGGGAAGTCTCTCTGAGAAGGTGACCTTTACCTAAAATTAGCAAGGGTTATAGAAATTAGGTAAGAGTGCTAGGGATAGAAAGTGGATATAACAATTCCAAAAGGAGTAACATATTAAACAAACAAACAAACAAACAAACCCAAAGCAAAATAAAACAAAAACTCTGAAGCAAGGAAAAGCTGAGTTGCTTTGAAACTGGCATGCCTGGGAGGCAGAAAACGAAGGGAACAGTGGCACCTGGAGAGTGTGGAGAGCAGTGGGGACACAAAAGGTGCCAGTTGGAGAGTGACACCATCCACCATATTTTTTAAAGATCAATCTGGGAACAGCTTGGAGAATGTATCAGATGAAATAGTGTGGAGAGGGAGGACATTCAGAAGTACTATCAGTTGGAGAAGGAAAGCATGAGTTTAACTACAGCAGTGAGGATGCAAGTCACTGAGGAAAATGGAGAAGAGCAAGCTTGTCAGAGAAACTGCAAACTGCCACCTGAGCCGATGCACAGCTGCTGCTGTCGCACGCAGCTGATGCAGCTCTGCCCTTAGTATATGATGTGCTCCAGTCCTTGGTACATGGGGCTGGTGAGAGACTGGGAGGCTCAGTTCATCTAAGTTGGGGACAGATGGAAGAGCAATGGGTGAAGAAGTAAAACAGGAATGTTGTCATGGATGGAAAGGAAACACAGGGACTAAGAGTTGCACGAAGGCAGAGAGGGAGGGAATCTGAAGGTCACCAAGAGGAAGGTAAGGTGGTGAGACAGACAGATGACATGAGTTTCAAAGACAAAAAGGACTTTACAAGAAGGCATAGCAGTCTAGGATGACACAAAGGAAGAAAACAATCCCACTTCTCACTTCTGAAGAGACAGTGAAACTATAGGAAAGTTTTAGTTAAGGCCAAGAAAGTGGTAGAACTTTCTGGGAAAGTTCGATGCAGGGAAGTCTGCTGGCCACAAAGCAGGCGATGTAGCTGTACTCTGGAAAAGGGTGTGGAGGAAGTGGAGAGGCTACATAGAAAGGCAGAGGACAGTGAGGTAGGGAGTAATAAAGGACTAGGGAGGCTCTCAAACACACTGAGGACCTTGCTCCATCTCATGGCTGCCAGCACATCCTGAACCTGGACGCCACACCCGTCTCTCAGCCACACTGCTACAGCACAGTTTCCCCACACAGGGCCTCCCACATTTCCATTCGTGCTCCTCATGTGAGCCAGGACGATTTTATAAACAGGAAAGTGATCATTTACAAAACCAGAGATAAAGGGGAAATAAAACCAATGTGAGAATGAGCAAATGGATGTGCCACTGGCTTTTGAAAAGTGTGAACTCCAAAAGAAAAAGGTTTAAAAAAAAAAAAAAAAAAAGGATATGCCACATGCAGTCTCCAGCATAAGGACATCAGATATCTCACCATTCTGCAATCGTTTAAAGATTACATGCTAATTTAAAGCTTTGGCATAATAATTTTGAATGAATCACAGCAAGGCTATGGTGGGTGGAATTCATAAAATTGATCTCCGCACTCTCTATTTTCTGAAAACTTTCTCCTAGCATAATCAAAGAGACAGGTATGGTTGAAAGTTATTCAAAATAAGAATATTTATTTTGTTTAAAACAACAATTCAAAACCATGCTCTCCTTCCAATTTCAAGAAGGCATTTTCCACATTTAATAATCTACCTGGAATTCTGTATTCCATTAAAATCAATGAATTGCCTTTGTAGTACAGACGCTGCTGCTGTGTGGAGCATTTTCCATGCGTCGCTTGGAACACTCAATTTTCCTATGTACGTCATCATGAGGGAAAAAGAAAGTATACACCCTGAATTAATTTGACAGGAGAGAGATTACTTACATCCTTTACCATTAAAAAACCAAAAAAAACCACTTCCTCAGAGACACCTCCTGACACAGTAAAAATATTATAACTTTTATTGCAGTAGGCACCTGCTAAATATTTTTTAAAATTTTACTCTTTAGGGATGTAAAACTTAAAAAACAAAATATTTGCCAAAAGTATTTTCCAAAAATAATAAAACTTTGGGAAGATATAGGCTATTAAGAAGGGTTTTTGATTCTCTGTATCTTTTTTTTTTTGTCATATGTAAATCCTAGTCTCTATTTTTGTCATCAAATGTTAAGGAGATTAGCACTGTGCACAGTTAAATTGATAAAATCAATTGGTAGAAACCAATAGCATTTTGCTATTTTAGAAAGGTTATGACCATATATTTTGCTTCTATTTCTGAAAACAACATGAAGGATAAGAAATAGATTTGTTAATCAAGCTATAACTCTATTCAGAAAGCAATAACTAGTTCTGCCTCTTTAATAATCTTTTATATAGTGTATCTTAAAAATGACTGTAGTGCACAATAAGTGCAGAAAGAGGCGCAGTTTTCAGATTTGACTCAGGCTGAAAAGTGTCCTTGAAATATATACTCCAACTTGACCCTCTTCTTCCCGTTTTACATATGAAGAAGTGAAAGAGGCACATAAATTATATTATTTATAGGAGCAATTACTTTATTACACCCTTCAGAGTATTTCACTTCCATCTACATGTTAGAAACAAGAGTAACAAATGTAATTTAAATAAAAAGATACAATGCTAGCATTTAATAGTTTTTCATTGTATATTCACACTCTGAAAGAAAACTGTTCTAGAGATTGAGATATTCACCAGTTCTTTTGATCCTTACCTCTTAAATACTAAGAAAAACATGATTATTCAATTGTGTATCAAATAGAGGAGGCATGTCCATACTTTCCATTAACAAAGGAATTTGTATGACATGCAGTTAATAACATGGGACAGTACCACGATCTAACACTCTGTACTTCACTGAATTTAACTTGTTACTAGATATAGAAAACACAAATATACTTCAAGATGTTGACAATAAGAAGCACATGATTTTCCTTTCATTTGTTAAATCTAGTAATTTTGCTAAGGTACTTGATTCATTTATGTACTAGATAGACTATGACAAAGCAAACATTTTATGCTATTATAATAATTAAAGATTCTTAATTCAAGATGAATGATAATAATCCTGCTATTTTAACACAACATGAAAGGGTGGGCTTTTCTTCATCTTGCTCTTGTATCTATTAAACTATTATTCTGAAATAAAGTAATTATACCTCTTACAATCTTCCACAGGGAAACAAGATGGCTATTTTATAAAAATAAAAAGAACCAATCATTTCTCATCATCTTGTTTTTTATCACTATCATCTTGGAAACAATCTTATTTCTCTCCCCAAAATATATATAACAATGACAAAAACATCAAGAAGAATCAGACATAATGATAGTGAAGATCCATCAATCTGTCACAAAAGATAATATTAAATATGCCTGTGCTGTAAATGTAATTAAATATATAACAAATGATGCAAATTGCAAAAACAAATTTTAGGTACTGATTTACAATCAGCCAGGTTGTCTAATATCTGTTTAATTATCGCCTCATTAATTGATCGGTAACAACTTTAATTTCAGTTTTACAGTTTAAAAAGATATCCTACATTATTTTGCCCACAGATTAATTATGGTAGTAGTTTCTTTTGGATTGGTGTGATAAGGTCATTCTCTGCAGATCATACTGTAAATTATCATCAGCCTAATGAATAACTCCAGGTAGATGAGTTTTACATAAAGAGTAACTGAAGCTCTGCTACTGGATCATGTTTGAAATCCTGCATTTCCACTTAGTGTCAGTAGAAGGCTTGTGCCTGAACCTAAATTCCACAGATACCTAACCCACTCATTCCTCTATTTCCTTATATGTAAAATGCATGTTCATAATGTGGTTATGAATCATCAAGTTGGGAATTTAGAACAGTATTACTATGAAATAACCCCCAATAAATGCTAGTTCTAGTGATACTATGTACTCTTCTGAAAATAGGGATTATTCTCAATCTGCTTTACCGTTATTTTAAACACACCTACTTTTAGGGTTGGGGTGCAGCTCAGTGGTAGAATGCTTGGTTTGCATGTACTGTACAAGGACCTGGACTCAATCTCCAGCATCATAAAAGCAAAAATGACTACTTTTACTTGACCTTCTATTTTTCTTATTCCCTCAGGAATACTACTTGCATTACTGATTCTCTAAATTTCATCTGATTCCTATTAGCATCTCTTTTGCTTTTCACTACCAAAGATATCAATAAAATCCCATCACCTAAGCTGGTAGTCAGCATTTCAGAACACATACATTGCTAAAATATTACAGGACTTTCACAAGAATGTCTAATTAGTTACTCTTCCCAAATTCCCACACACTGCAACACTGAAGTGCTATTTGCTATTAATCTTACCTACTTTATATTATCTATCTCTGACAGTTTATCATTCTAGTATTGGTTGCATCTAATAGCCCATTTCTCCCAGTCAACAATAAATGTATTTGACATTCTGACTTCTATGCTCCTACCTATTTGGGATGTTCTGGTAGGTGTATACTCTTTTTTCAGTCTTTATGACCATCAATGACATTATTCTTGATATATATCCTAATATATATTATTTTACTTTATAATTCCATAGTATATTTGATAGCTTTAAATCTGTATCTTAAAACCTTAACAAATTTACTCCCAAAAGAATTAGTTCTATGTTCTTAAATTTTCTCATGGATTATAAATCAACCAATAGAATGCTATAAAAACATGAATGATGAAACTTCTCCCTTTTTTCTTTTTATTTATCAGTTTGTCCCAGATCCTTTGCCATGTAAAAGTGAGATGCAAGAACTGATGCCCAAAGATCCAATCATCATATCTATCTAGTGAATAAGCTTACAATCAGCTATTTGCTCTGTAAAATTGTATCTCAAGCAAGACCTGATAAAAGTCTAACTATCCATAAGGTTGATTATAAGAAATCATGTACTTGCAGAAAGTATATGGGAACTCATCAGCTAGCTCTATGGATCATCAGCATAAACTTACAGGTAAATAAGATAAACAGTCACCAGTTTCTTTTTATTATTTGTAAAAGGAAACAGAAAAACTATACAATTAACTTCTATCCTTCTAATGAACCATTCTAGGGAAATCATCCCAGGGAAAAACTACTCTAGGGAAGTATTTCTTTTTATTTTGTTCCTTTTTTATAAAATAATTTGAAATATTTGTAAAAGTTACAGCACTAATACATGGAGTTCCTGTTACCCTCCCTCCAAATTTCCCAGTTGTAATTTCTCAGGCAGTAAAGAACAGTAGTTCCTCAGCGCACATTCCAATTACAAGAATGTTCTCTTTATATAAGCAGACAACAAAATCAGAAAGTTAGTATTTACCCAATATTACTTCTAGTCCATAATCCCTGGTGAAATTTCACTAACTGCCCCAATAATCCCCTTTAAGTCTGGGATCCAATTTAAGTTCACCCATTTTCATTTTCTTGTCTCTTTGGTCTCTGTCAGTCTAACCCAGTCCCTTAATTGACTTGTTTTTATGACCTTGTGCATTCGTATGCTAAAAGTGTAGCCCCAATGTGATGCTATTAGGGGATGGCACCTTTGGAGGTAACTAGGTACTGAGGGTGGAACCCTCATGATGACACTAGTGCCTCACAAAAAGAGACACAAGCTGGACATAATAGCACACATCTGTAATCTCAATACTTCGGATGAATGGGGCAGGAGAAACACAAGGGTGAGCTCAGCCTGGGCAATTTAGTGAGCTAGTGAGACCCTGCCTGAAAATAAAAAGTAGCTGGGGATATAGGTCAGTGCAAAGGCCCCAGGTTCAATCCTCAGTACTGGTGGGGAAGCCGGTAGAAGCAGGAGGAGACACAGGGTTTGTTCCCTTTCTCTCTGCACTCTGTCATGCAAAGACATGGCAAGAAGGTAGCCACCTACAAACCAGGAAGTGGGCCCTCACTGGGCAGTCATCTGATAGCACCTTCATCTTGGGTTTCCCAGTTTAAAAACTGGAAAAACAAATGTAAGAACTCAGTCTACGGTATATTTGTCAGCATCCTGAACTAAGACACCACAGTAGTCTTGACGCATACAGACCAGTTACATAGTAGAATGCCCCTCAGTTTGGGAGAATGTTCCCTCAGGATTTACACACTTTAGTAGGAAAACTACAGCAGTGATGTGCAAGAAGCACACAGGTCAACTTGTGAGATTGCTTTACCAGTGCTTAAGATGGTTTCTGCCAAATCTGTTTGTTGCAATGTTAAACATTAAGGAAATACACTAAATCTGTTGCTTTGTCAACCTATAAGGCAACCACCATGGCCCATGAGTTGACACTGACCTTCTCCCCTCCCATATTTGTAACTCCCTTCAGCAGCAGTGAGAAACTATCTTCCCTTAGCAGATAAACAACTTTGCTACATTTCCCCCTGCTCAAGATGTCCAACATATACACAAATCTTCAACCTATATATATTTCACAGTAAATAAAAGAGTATTACAGAAAAAGAATATTACAATGCTTTAGCAAAAAGAAAAGAGAAAAAAGGGTCAACTGATTTTACCTTTAAAAAGAATGGTTTCTCTTTGGGGAAAAAAGGACAGTATACTAGATGATTAATGGGCATAGGTGTGGAAATTTAGGACATTAAGATCTACAATTCAGTTATCATCAATTTACAGGATTGTATTGTCTGCTGTAAAATACAAAGGTGGTGAATAAGGATAGGTAGATAAAAATAGCTCATGGTGCTCATGTATTATTAGTCTCTCAATTTTGTGAATTTCCATGGCAAAAGTTAAAGAAAATGGATTATTAGGCCAGGCCAATTATTTGGATAGTCATCATGAGTAACAAAGAATTCCAGTGCATGTTATAAATTAATTATCAAGCCAATCTGGCCAGAGAGAAATGTGTTTAATGACTTGTATCACAAGTAGAGTGACAAAAACAAATTCCAAAATAAAGTCTATTCACCAAGTATTGTTTCCTTGATTCTCTACCCTTGACATACTATTGCTGACAATTCTAGTCTACCTTACTGAATGTTACTATTAGCCAGTAAGCCAAATACAAATTTTTTTTCTATTTCTTTTCATACTGGTAATCACCACCACCACCACCACTCCTACTCTGAACTAGAAAATCTGCCCGAAGTCTTATTGTCAATCAACCACGTACAATTCTATTCACTTTCACTGGCCAGCTAACTCTGTGGTTTTATTGTGTCATGAGTTTTCAAAGTTTAAACCTATGACTTTAGTGGTGCATTAGTCAGCTTTCTTATCATTGAGGCATAATACCCAACACCCACAACTTAAAAGCAGAGAGGTATAATTGGCTCACAATTTTCCAATGGGTTCAATCCATTGTCAACTAGCACCAGTGCAGAAATGGCATAGCAACCAGGAAGCAGACAGGGAATGGAAAAGCTTGGGACAAGAATATACCCACAACCCACCTCCAATCAGACTCCACCTCCTAACACCACATTTAACTCTGAATTCTTCAGTGAATTAATCCAATGTGAATACAGTGCCCCATGATCTAATCACCTATCAAGACCCTATCTCTGAACACATGAAGCGTTACATCTAAATCATGACAGGTTGTTAACGAATAAACAATAACTTCTCCTTGGCTGGGTGTGGTGGTGCACGCCTATAATTCCATCACTCAGGAGGCTGAGGCAGGAGGATCATTATGAGTTTGAGACCAGCATAGACTACAAGGTGAGCTCAAAGTCAGCCTGAACTGCATAGTGAGACCTTGTCTCAAAAAGAAAACAAACAAACAAACAAACAAAAAAACTTCTTTACAAGGCCCACTAGATCATCTGTATTAATGGTCTTAATCTGCCAATATCATTCTGATTTTTATAACCTCTTTAGCAAATATGCACAGGCATTATTTCATTTACTTTACTCCTATTACTTCTTATACTTGGAATAGGCAACCCTATTCACCCATCCTGTATTACCTACTACACAATGCTTTTTTTTTTTTTTTTTTTTTGCAGCACCAGGGATTGAACTCACAACCTCCTGCCAGGTGGGCGCTTAAGCCACTGAGCCAAACTTCCAGCCCTAGTTTTTTGAGGCAGGGTCACACTATGCAGCTCAGGCTGGCCTTGCACTCATGTTGTAGAGCAGGCCAGCCTCGAACTGACAACGCTCCTCCTACCTCAGCCTCCCGAGTGCTGGGAGTAAAGGCCTGTGCTACCACGCCCGGCACAATGCTGTTTAAGTTTGCTTGTGACCTTCTGTTTCAGAGCCCCCCGAACCCAACCACACCACCTCCTTGTACTCTGCTAAACTGGATGGGGTACTGCCATTTTACATTTCTGTAACATTTTATTTTATTTTATTTTATTTTTATTTTTATTTTTATATTTTTGGTACCGGGGATTGAACTCATGACTTCATGCTTGCCAGGCAGGCTCTTATGCCACTGAGCTAAATCCCCAGTCCTCTGTAACATTTTATCTCTCTCTGTACTCATCAAATTGTGCCTTATATGACAATCATTACTGTCATCACCTCAACCACTCTAAACCAGAAGCTTGTAAGAACAGGTTAGTGCTTTATTCTTTCATGTCCCTAATGAAGAGCTTGGCATAGCAACCAGATCTTGAAGATTGGTACATCTTTGGCAAAATGCATTATATTAAAATAAAAATTACCTAATTATGTTAAATAGAAAATCTTTCATTTTTATCACAGACATTTTAAACTAAAATATAAGATTAAAATTGACACAAGCATAATGACTCTTTCATATGCTTTAAATTTTTCAGATAAGTGTGTTCTTCCTTAGACTGTTGACCACTGACAACATGGTTCTTTTTTGAAACTTTCCAAGATAGTTTTAGTAAAACCAATAAAGGAACTTTTAAGACTAAATATTTTTAGTTTCAATGTCCTGTAGAGTGTTTGTAATACTTGTATTTAAAAATCTGTAAATACAGCAGTTATTCTAACTACATAAAAGACTCTAGTAAGCCCTTTTAGAATACAAAGTCTACACAGATAAACACTTCATTGCCCACTCAATATGTATATAGCCCAGTATATCTAACATAACTCCTTTAAAGAAAGGAAGGGAATGAGAAAGAAGTTTAAAATAATTTTACAATGCTACTTAAAATTTCACTTTCATGTCTACAGAAATAAAATTATCTATTCAAGTTATCAGATAAATTCTTTTAATTCTGATGACTGAGAACAAAGTAAAAGTATTCTATTACTTGTAAAATTGTTTTCTCAAACTTAAAGGGGAATAAGACTGGACCTTTTCAGGAGTCTTGAAAAAGAGTGTGGTTAATATATACATCAATTTTGGTAGCAGTTACCAGCAATAATACATAGATCGTGACCAAATTCAAAGCTAGGAAGAAAAGAAATGAGTGGAAAATAATTAGGAATAGTACAAGAAATTAAGGAGCAACTACATGCATTCTTAAAGACCGCTAGATAGAAACTGGGGGAGGAGTGAAATAATTTTACATTTTAGTCCCTTAGAAAGCTATTAAAAAATTCAAAAATATTTGAAGTCATGCTACTCTGAAATACCAAAAGTCAACTCAAGTCAATTCTCAAGATAGATGGATAATGAGTGGTCTGAAAAATTATATTAGTTTTTCTACCTCTCACTCAAAAATTAGTATTCTGTACACATTTTCAAAATATACTATTTGATGGAAACAAAGCCCAAAAGAACATACATAAACAACAGAGTGTAACACAGGTACTAATTACTCACCTAGATCATGAAAAGGACAAAATCACAACAATTAAGTTGAGCCATTTTAACTGAAAAGCCAGTGCTCTAGCGACTGTGGTAAGACATCATTTCCAAGCTAAAACCTCCAGCAAGCATCTTTCCCTAAGTACTTCTACAAACAGGAGCTGCTGACAGAAAGAAACAATGCTCAATTATTCTTAAAATGGGTTGCTCTAGCCAGGCGTGGTGGTGCACACCTTTAAACCCAGCACTCGGGAGGCTGAGGAAGAAGGATCATTGTGAGTTCAAGACCAGCCTGGCCTGCAAAGTCAGTTCAAAGCCAACCTGAACTGCATAGTGAGACCCTGTCTCAAAAAACAGGGCCGAGGATTTAGCTCAGTGGCATAAGCACCTGCCTGGCAGGCGTGAGGTTATAGTTCTATTCCTGGTACCAAAAAAAATAAATAAAAAATAAAATAAAATAAAATAGGTTGCTCTAAATGATTGAGAGAGGAGGAACCCAAAATGGAAACACCTACATAAGCAAACAAACTAAGCCTTTCCTAACTCACCTAAGGAAAAGTACTTTCTTTTTTTGGAAAGTAATTTCTACTGAAGAAAAAATATCATTACCCCTAGCAAGAACTCAGATCCATCATTACACACCACGTAAATTATCACTGAACGCTTTTGTTAGGATGATGGATGGTGAATGAGGAGGACAGACATAAAAGCCACCCCAGTAACTAAAATTTCCAACCTAGCAGTTATTCCTTTTGATCAAGACAGTGTACAAAAAACCCCTAATAAGATCCACAGTCAAGAAGTCAATTTATTTATACATGAACAAAAAATGTATCAAGTTATACAGCAACTCTCACTTTAGATGGGTAACTTTTGATACAAGTGAGGAGGGGGAGATACTAAGAAGGATCTGGCAAGTACATGTGGAAAACTACAAAAGGAGAGTGAGAGAGAGGCTTAATAAGCCCCAATATATCCATTACTCAAAGTTCAAAGCTTATCCACTCAAGGCCAGTCTTGTTCTATCTATACTCCCACTGATGTGTCCACTTGCTAAGCAAATTTCAAACTTCCTGTTACATCCATAAAGTCAACGAATTGTTTTGTTTTCTTGTTTTTCAAGACAGGGTCTTGCTATGCAGTTCAGGCTGGCCTTGAACTCACTATACTGTAGCGCAGGCTGGCCTTGAACTCAGCCTCTCGAGTGCTGGGATTACAGGCATGCACTACCATGCCCGCTCAATGAATTTTTTTTAAGTTTAGCTTACATTATAATAATGAATCAAGCTTTTGGCATCAAATTAATCAAATAATTTAATACTGAGTAATAGTTATCTTCATTTTGACACATGAACTTCTTTGAGTGCTGGGAATGGTGATGGGAGGGGGTACAGAACAGATAACTGTAAAAGGTTACCTGAAAAACAATCAGTAATCACATACACTGCATATTATGTTTTCTCCAATTTCTATTCATGGGAGGATGAGGTCAGAATAAAGTGTTCTTGTTAGTCTGGGTCACAAAAGTAATTCAAGATGCATATAAAAATGCTTATTATCATTCAAGATCTCTAAACCCATTCAACCATTCAGCCCTTTGCTTTCTGATAAGACTGCCAACAACTATGCCAATTAGTGTCAATTGTGATGTTAGATTTTGTAACATCTGCACCTGCCTACCAGTTAGTTTAACCTGCAGAAAGAAGTGACTGATGATTACAAGTTCCAGAAATACTCAACCCTAACTAATTCTGAGTTAATATTTGCAAACCTGTAAGTTCACGAATTGGCTTTTTAACAAATGTATCTCCAAATTATTTCGATTACTTCTGGGGCAAGGGGAACAAGTTAAGCCATTATAATGTAAATTATAGTAGTAATGATTTTTTAAACTTGAAGTTTTATAATTAAGAAACATCTAATCTGTAAATATGCATTTATAAATGAGTTGAAATAAAATATTTCCAACTAAGCAAATGTCAAATCTATGCATTTCATTTAGACAAATGACTAATCCAACAAAAATACCTATTCATATTTTGAGATGTTTTCCCATCTTTGATTAAAATTTCTTTTATAACTTGCAATCCAAAAATTAAAGTGCATATAAATAGGAAACTGCATTTAATGTGGAAGAGATCATGAACACCTGGAATTTGATCTCTTCAGATTTTAAATGTTTTATCTATTTTTATTTTAAATAACTACTCACATTTGAAAATAATAGAATACTTTTGAAATGTCCAACACAAATGCAACAAACTTTAATTTATGCTTGGATTAAAATGTTCCACTTTGGTTTATTATAATTAATAATAATAGTTTTTAAAATATTTCACAATTGAAGCAAATTGCATGCAGCCGATGAAAGCTATTAGAAGCAATATAGTGGTTAAAGACAAAGTGCATTATAAAAGAGAAATCAAAATTGTATGTCAATATCTAAAAGTATGGGAGATGTATATAATGTAGCACATTCTATCTAGTGTCATTACTTAAATTGCTACTTTTCCTCAACAATCTATTCTCTGGCTGTAGCAAGCAGAATAAATGGTAATTTTACCTGCCAAATTTGGCACAAAAAAGGAGAAGCAACTTCATTAATAGAACAATGCTTTCAATATGATTTTTTCCTTTTTCCACCCAGTGCCAAATAGTAGAACAATTCAAATCAAGAAATCTAAGCAAAATTACCTCCTCTTGTGGAAGTTTTACATGCTTGAATAAGCAAATGATATATACAGAATGCTAGCAAAAATATCCTCCTTGTAAGTTAGTATATTTCTTGTATTGCAGTTTAATTACAAGCTGAAATGTTATACTCAACCAAGAATGAAAGACCTCCTCATTGAGACTGAGTGTGGGGTCATAGGCCTACATGAAACATTTAAAACACTCTGGAACAAGTTAAACTAAAATGTTTAAGCTTTTGGTTATAACATCAATTAATGCCCTGAAACCAGTGAGGTGGAATGAAACAGTTTTCTTCAATCTTTGACAACTTAAACTAACAGAAACAACATCCACTACCATCAAATTCACCAATTACTGCCAGCTCTCACACTTTTTTGGTGTTTTTGGTAGTGAGCTATAAATGAGATCATAAATTCTTCTAAGGTTTCTTTCAAACTTAACCATAAACTAGTAAGAACAACACTTCTATTAGTCATTCTTAGCTTTAGTGGTTAAAGAGATACATTCAGCCAATTCTTGATCATTATCATTAGATTTTCAAAGCAAAACGTAAGTACTTTTGCCTAACTGGGAGAATTTTATAACTAATCAAGTTTATCTAGTTATTTACAAGAGGAGACTGTACTATGTTTAATAATTTCCACCTGGTTTCCTCAATCTCATTCTGCTTAATAGCCACGTATCATACATCTGAACACAATCAACAGTTTTTTTAAAAACAAAGTGATAAAAAAGAGCAGTAGCAAGATAACCCATCACCATGACGCCACGATAAATATGAGGAAGAGCAAAACCAGTCACACACAGTCATGTTCAGCTATTTGGCTAAACTTTAAAATTTCAAACAAATGTGCACTTTTACTGAGGTTTAAGCATAAAAGAAAGAAAATGGTTTTATTTTATGAGTTTGTCTCTTAGAAATAAAAATACTATTTAAAAAACATCATTGAATCAAAACAAATTTCAATACTGGAAATATCCAGACTATGAATGTCCTTTGATTTTATTTCCACCTGTTTAAATTTTGTCACTTGTTCTGAAAAAAGACCAAAGAAAGGGAACAAGTTCTGGGGCTTGCCATCAACCAGATATTTTAATACACATCGCATTTATTGAATCCTCAGAATAGCTTATAGTGGAGATGTTGTTAACCACATTTCACAGAGGACAAATTTGAGGCTCAGGGAAAGTAAATAATCGCTTGATATTCCAGAGCTAGATAAGGTTGATCTGATGATCACACCTCAATTTAGCCAATTCAGATTATTTGTTGGTAAGTGCATTTAGAAGGAAAAACACACTAGCAAGGGTCAATATTGTATTGCAAAGAACAGTTACTGTAATAAATGCCATGGCAAACCCATGATATCTGGAGTTTACAACAGACACTCAGTAGAGTGTCCATGGATAACAAAAAGCTCTAAAAAAGAAGGGACAAATCTCCCAAAGAGCAGGATCCGGTCAACCTTGCACCTTAACAGTGTAGGTGCGCCCCATGGTGGGAGAAGAAGGAACTGCAGGTTCATGCTGTCCTTCAAACTCCAGAGAGGTCGTAGGGCAGGAAAAGGGAGGGGGAGGAGACATCCAGGATGGGATCACCAAGCTCAGCTGACAAAATTTCTCCAAACCAATCGCCAAGATACTAAGATTGCCCTATCACTCCTCTCCAGATAGTTTGTTATAGACTCAAAAAGGGGTTCATACAGTAAATGAACATAAAGAATATAAATTGTCACTGACAAGTCTTGCCAGTGTTTGTATGTAATTTTATTTTTAAAACATCTCATAAAATTTTCATACAATGGAAAATGTCTGCTTAAAAAATAAAAGCTACGTGAGATTTTTTTTTTTTGTACCAGGGATCAAACTCAGAACCTCGCGCCTGCCAAGCAGGCGCTTACACCACTGAGGTAAATCCCCAGCCCTACATTAGATTTTTTAAAAAGCAAAAAGTAGTATGTATATGTATGTTACCTTTGATGTTACTTTTAAAGATGAAGAAAAGAAAAATAGTTTGAGTGCTTGCTAAACACCAACCACTGAATTAAGAGTCTTTATGGGCAATCCCATTTGACTTTTACAAGAACTCTGGAGAATAGTATCCCTATTTTATAGATAAGGAAAAAACAACTAACTCCTACTAGATTCCATAGCCAGCAGTGTGCCAGTATCCGTATTTAAACTCAAATCCATCTGCCCCATGGCCCTTATGTTTTTCTTCATACCAGCAATTAAATAAAATTCTACTAAGAGAGTGGTTCAGAGGGGCTAAATAACATTTTCTAATGGGTTACCTAACTGGTAAAGGACAGAGGAAGTTTTTCTGTTTTATTTTATTGTTTCTCTACCACTCCCTTACACAGCACCAAACTAAACCTAGTTAATAAATACTAATGGCAGGCAGATTAATGTGAAGGTAGTGGAATAATATGATCATCTATGTCCCTGTATCTGATGTAATTGATGCTTCTTGTTTATAAGACTGCCCAATTTGTATAATAACAAGTGTGATCACTGTAATATGTTATTTATTAACTTCAACTACTAGAAATAGGATTCCCTCATAAGTTGTCTTGTAAATTGATATGAAAGATAATTCACAAAGGTTCTTTTGCAATTTCATACTTCTATCAAGATTTTTAGAGCATTTTCAGTAAATAAAAAAACAGGAAACTATGTAATACAATACTAAAAGCAAATCCATTAAGAGGATACTTTAAATGACACCTATGATTTTTAAAAAATTATTAAAGCTGAGGTAGGAGGAGCATTGTGAGTTTGAGGCCAGCTTGGGCTACAACATGAGCGCAAGGCCAGCCTGAACTACACAGTGCAACCCTGTCTCAAAAAACTAGGGCTGGGAGTTTGGCTCAATGGCCTAAGTGACTGCCTGGCAGGCACGAGATTGTGAGTTTGATCCCCAGTGCCACAAAAAAAAAAAAAAAAAAAAAAAAGGAAAAATGTTTTAAGCCTTTGTTGGTCATTCTTAATATCTTCACTAGTGGCATATTTCTGACTTCTGTGTTTTAGAACTGCCTTAGTTCTATAAGACTGGGACTACTGAATAAGATGGGAAAGAGCAGTGTGGCTAAGATACAAGTCACAAATATAAGCCTGAGATTCTACAGATTCTTGGGTGAAATACTGAAACAAGATACCAGAAGAATTTGTGCTATTACTGTATCTTTTTTTGGTGTGATCTGTGACTCTGGAAAAATTGTAGGTTTGAGCAGTTTAACTTTGTCTTTTCTTAAAGACAAAGAGTAATAAGTTTAAGAGTAGCTTTTAGGACTTTTATACAAATCAAGATATTAAAGAAAAGACACTTCTAAAGATGCAAACCTGTGCCCATGACTGAACAGTCCCCCAAACCCCTAAAGCATTTCATCTTACACACAATGAATGAGTAGGATTCTGAGAGAGATCACAACCCCTTGAAATGTAATTAGAATTGGGAGAATAGAAGATAAAAGTCACCTTGATGATGCATAAGCCAAACCCTATACACACTAACTGGAAAAAAGAAAGAACATTATTTTCAGGGTAAATTCAAGTAGCTATTCTGATGAAATGTGAAGCTTTGGGAATAGTTTTAAAATAACAGGCAGACATATTTTATAAAACATTGTGTCACTATGAAGAATATATCCTCATTTTTTCAACATATTTACTGAAAAGCATACCATCACCCCTGCACTGTAGGCATAGTGAAGCAGAATACAATTACTATTTGAGTTATGGCAAGCCTTGCTGGTTGATTAGCTTTGTTTTTGTGGTTAATATAGGCTTCTGAAACAATCAACCACCCTATTACATTTTCTGTTATTGGTTTTTACCTTATATGGGAATTCACATTTGGGATACAGGGAATTACTCCATAAGTTTATGCCATATTTTTGGTTCACACCTCTCACAAGCAAAATATGCAAATACACAGCTGCTGCGATGGTCTGACACAACCAGGTTTATTCCACAGATCTCTGACTACCACCAATAGCCAGTACTGATACAAAAGGAACCTTGGTGAGGCAAGCTATGTTTTCTTAATAATAACAGTTGTATAAACATAGGGTCTTCTCAGTTAAAGGGAAGCTAACATCAAAAAGCAGTAAAACATAGAACCCTAACTCCTCTTTCTTTGAAGAAAGCCGTTTGAAGCGAGGTGTTTCTAGTTATGGGTGAATGAAATGAGAATTCAGCTGCAACAAATGAACATCCAGTCCTATGAAGAACTAATTAAATCCATCTGAGAAGCTGCATCTCAAACTGCTGCACACATTTCAGGAAAGGAAAGTGCTTGTCCGCATTTTGTGAAGACATCAAAACACTCAGTTATAGCTGACACACATGGAGGCTCTACAACGATGTTATTTTTAGGGACTACAAAGCTCCATAAAAGTAATGTCAAGAGTTTATACTGTTTAACTATGGAAAAATCAGAGGTAAGGCTGAGTATTTGTATGTATCACTACATGAAATTTCTCTCTGGCATCCAACTGTAGTTTTGCAGATATCCTATAAGACCTCAAAGAAAAAAAATCCATCAATATTTAAAATGGTTCATACATTCATGGAGTAGAAGTGGTTAAAAAACTAATAAAAGAATCAGCCACAGGTACACAGTTAACTTTGTTTTTCTGATACATACAGCCAGGATTCTGCTCTTAAAACATTCAGCAGCTAGTAAAAACCAGCAGAAGCAACAAGGACTTAAGAAACTCCGTTTCACAAAAATATTCTGTTTAGCAGCTGTTAGCTAGGCTATGAAGTGGTAGAAGAAAGTTGCATTGACAACTTACAACACTGGCCCAAGAGAAGAGTTGTCTTAGGATCTACTTTCCTAGTTTTCTAACTTTTTGTCACTGGTCACAGTGAGCATATATAATTAAATGGAGCAACCCCATTTTTTCTTATGGAATACTATCGGGTATAAAAGTAGGTGACAAGCTCCCTAAATAGGTGAAATCCTTCAACTGTTTTTTTTCAAAATATATATAGAGAAAATTTCACATGTAGTTTCTGGACTGGGGGTACACCTCAGTAGTAGAATCCTTACCTGGCATATGACAGGCAGACCTTGGGTTCAATCCTCAGTACCGCTCCCCCACCCCAAAACCTTGTTTTTTTCCACTGCAAAAAAACTTTGATAAAAGGAGAATTACTAGACACAAGAATCTCTGGCTTTTCTCTTTATTCAGCATGTAATCTGAGATGAATCACTCATTTGTCTGTTTGTTTGTTTGTTTGTTTTTTGGTACCTGGTATCGAACTCACAGCCTTGCGCCTGCCAGGCAGGCACTTAGGCCACTGAGCTAAATCCCTGGACCTATTTTTTGAGACAGGGTCTCACTATGCAGTTCAGACTGGCCTTGAACTCACTTTGTAGCCCAGGTTGGTCTCAAACTCACAAGGATCCTCCTGCCTCAGCCTCCCGAGTGCTGGGGTTAAAGGCATGCGCCACCATGCCCAGCTTGAATCACTCATTTGTGCAACTCATTTGTGTGTTCTCTCCTGTCAATTGAGAAGTCGGTTTAGAGGAGCCAAATTCCTGTAAACTTTTAAATTCTGTGTTTTTTTCTTCGGTTGAGAATTCGTGGAAACACTGAACAGATTCACTTGAAATTCAGTTTATTATTTAGTCACATGATGGAAACACGCTGACTTAACTGCCCACTTGTTTGCAACCTCCTTGCCCTACGAAAATCTCAGGCATTTCATGACGTTAGGTAAGCTGACTCCAATTCAAAGGTTTTGGGGCAGAGGAAATTTTACAGCAGAAGATAAATTCCTGGAAACAAATACACACTGCCATATATTGATGAAGAAAGAACTGTGAAGAATTAAAACATTTTCTTCAAAATATTGACATTATTATTTTAAAATACTGTCTGGAATTGTACACTCAAGAATTCATATTCAGTAACAGAAATTAATAAAAAGGGCTAATCTCCATATTTTAAAAATGCCAGTTGCAGAAAAAGTATACATTCAATTCATATCGGTACCAGTTACAACCTGAGACCTATTAAAATGAAATGCAAGAGCTGGGAATGTAGTACATTCCCAGGTAGAAGACCTGCCCAGTATGTATGAGGCTCTGCGTTAAACTCCAGCATTGCAAAATATAAAATAACATAATAAAGTCATTAAATATATGTAAATTTATATATATATATATAGAGAGAGAGAGAGTACTTCAATGAAGATCGTGTGTGTGTGTGTCTTTTAGAGACAGGCTCTTGCTATGCAGTTCAGGCTGGCCTTCAACTCACTTTGTAGCCCAGGCTAGCCTCAAACTCATAGCAATCCTCCTGCCTCAGCCTCCCAAGTGCTGGGATTACAGGAGAACGCCACCACATCCAGCTGAAAATCAAATTTTAAATGCCTTAGTAAATTCAAAACTATAGCCTGATAGACTCTACTAATATGTGGGTTACAGTTTTAAAATATATTCAATGTCCATATCATTTGTAACTAAATTAATGAAATATGCAACACATGTAAACAGCAACAGTGGGAAAAACTATTAGAACCTTAAGAAAAACCCACTACAGTGATGGGGTTCAGTATAAACTACCCCAAAATACGCACCTTGGCATATGGAATATTTTAAATTAAAAAAATTCAAGAAATGGCAGGTGCTGGAAAGAGTCTTTGACCTTTTCCTGTCACAAGTCCTGAAACCTTATGTGAGAAGTACCCTGCATACACCGGGCAGAAGGAGCACCTTTATGTCCAAAAATGCCTAGAGGAATCTGTCAGTTTACACACTTCGATCACAGCTCTTTATCCTGTCACATTTCCCATGATTCTCAAACCTAACCTAAAAACACAGGTTTAATCATTTCTTTGGTTCTTTATTTCCTTATGAATGTTCCTAGGTCAGGCAAAACCTGTATTAGATAAATGTATGCATGCTTTCCCCTAGTTAATCTGCCTTTTGTTAAGGGGTCCTATCTGACAATTGAGATGGGTAGAAGGAAAGCATGTTTTTCCTCTGCTAACACAGGCTATACAAAAGAATTTAGACAGGCAGATGGTACACCAAGATGGGCCGGTTGCCTCGCTGTTGCATAAATACACCATACTGACCCTCTTTCACTTTTCTCAAAGGAATCCCTTACACCTATGTGCTGTAGTTTCCACTGTTGATTAACTTTTTGGCATCTTTCAAGGTGTTGATTTTTATCTATGTAAAAACGTAATATTAATTTGTATTTGCTTTGCTTTACTGGTTATCTTTTTTTAATCACACAAATGAAGCTAATGAGCCTGAATATAATGTTCCCCAAATCTGACTTTTAAGAGATGGAAATCATGTTCTTCTCAGTGGAGAGCAAAGATGACTTTTAAAGTTGAAGGAAGAAAAATAGAAATACAGTGTTTGCAAATGGGAAGGGAAAGAAGAGTTGGAGGGAATAGGAAGGAAGGGGAGGGAAGAGGACAAAAAAAAGAATTACAAGATGTGTTATGTACACACACAAACTCCCTACAACAAATGTAATCACTATGTACTGCAAACATGTACTAATGAAAAAAAAAATTTTAAAGCCTTTTAAAGTTCTTTTCCTATTGCTTAAAAAAAAAACCCTCTTTACATTATTTTACTTTATTTTTCTTAAGAATAGGAAGAAATCTGAAACACTGTAATAAGTTAATCAAGCCATTTTTATATCCAAAGAATTTTTTTTTTTTTTTTTTTTTGGTACCAGGGATTGAACTCATGGCCTCGTGCTTGCCAAACAGGCGTTTGTGCCACTGAGCTAAACACCTGGTATCCTAAGATTATTTTAAAAAGTAAGTATTTTAGAAATTTAAATGTATTTTATTTTTTAAAGTGCTGTCAAAAGTGATAAGTGATTAAATAAAAGTAAAAATGCATTTCACCATAATAAAATTAATACAACACTTATCAGAACAGCTAACCAACTAAATTCACCTAAACTTTACTAATACTGTCACTGAAAATCTAACAAAATACAAATACAGTTTTCAAAGTAAAGATTTTAGAGAAGACAACTAAGTCTGCCTTCCGGGGGCCTGCGTGACTGGCGTGGACCCCAAGAAGAGAAACATGCGCTGCCCCTCTACCCCACCACTCCCACCGTACGCCTACCGGTGAGCGGACTAAGAATCAAGAACAAAGCTCTGCCCCTGCCACCCCTCACCCTGTAAAGTAACCTGCTAGTTTGGAGGTCTGACTAAATTGATAGCAACTAAAGTACATAAAACAATTAAATGCTAGTATTGTTGTTCATTTTGCAGGTCTGGGGCTGGCAGCCTGAGCATCTCTTTGAAAGATGACAGTACGCAATGTAGCAAAAATGCGGGATTCTCTTCTGTCTTGTCTTCGAGGCCCAATATTGTTCTCATTGTTTTGCTTTATTCTGATTAATTTTTTTGGACTTATTTTATACTCTGTTTTTATTGGTTTTATTGTGGGTTTTTTTGTTTGTTTGTTTTTTGGTTTAATTTTACTATACCTGTTGGAATGGTCAACTATTCTGAAAATAACAAGATACACTATAGTAGCTATTGTTTTCATAGTATCTTTCTTTGAAGTTCTGTACCAATTCTACTGCTTTGTATTGATTGACTTCACTCTGTTACGTTTTGTTGGATTTTACTATCTTTAAAATAAAAAAAAATTAAAAAACAAAGTAAAGATTTTCAAAATTTCCAGGGGTTAATGCTGTAGTCCAGCAACACAGTGCTTGCCTAGCATGAGCAAGGTTTTGAGTTGATCCCAGCATCACAAACAACAAAAACAACAATAAAAGCTTTAAATTATGCAAGATATATTTATTCTACTTTCAATCCACTCATAATAGTCTTTTGTTTCTTCAAAAGCACACCACTGGTATAGTAAGCAATTTTCTTTTAAATAAAACTAAGCAATTTTCTTTGCAACCCCAGGTATCTTTCAAGGTAGTGCTTAGGGCTGCTCCCTTCCAGATGGACACTGGGAGGAGGGCACCTCCCCACCCACGACTAGACGCTCAGCTTGTTCCACTGCCTCTCCCATTGTGGGAAGCATGTACTTCCAGATGGTACTGGGTTTGGCCACACATTTTGCAGGGTACAGTACTGAGTGCTTCTCTAAAGGAATGTAAACCAAAGGACACCCAGAAGTGGCTGAAAATCTTGCAAGCTGAATCCTAAGAACCAGTGCATAACTATCCACACTCACTTTTTCCTTTGACACAATAACTAGTAACACGGTCAGCTTGAGCCTCCTATTAAAGATGGCTCCCATCCAACACAAAGGGCAAATAACATTGGAAGACACAAACTTTTGGTATTTTATGTTCTTCTGATTTTGAGGTAGTTGTTATTATACAATATTCTAACTGACCATGACCAATATATTAAATCATGTTTAAATTATGTTACAACAAGAATGTGAAATCTTCTATCAAAGATTTAAATGAGCCAAAAGCTTAATGGTATAATAAGACCCATTTGAATCTGTACTTAATATCAGTAACATTAAAATGATCCTTTAGAAAATGACCTTTCAGAAAACATCTGAAATAATCATTCCTAGCTCAATGGATGATTGAAGCCTAATAATTAAAACTTAGTTGGCAAAAGCAAAAATTTACTTTGTTTTTTTTTTTTTTTTGCTAATAACATGTAAAGAACTGAAGAGATTCCTCAGTCTATTTATTGTACAGATGAGTGTTTACAGAAAAAAATACAAAATTGGACTTAAGAAAAGTTCAACCTGAAATTTGTTCACTGTTTCAGAGTTTAGGGGATATCACATTCATCACAACAAACTTTCCACAGCAGACTAGTCACTCACTCAGCAGCTCATTCCACTGTCTCTCCCATTGTGGGAAGCATGTACTTACCGATGGTTCTAGATTTGGCCATACATTTTGCTTTGGCCAGTGAAAAATGGGCAAATATGAGAAAAAGCTTAACATTTTGAACCACCGGTGGTACAGGTCTAACTACTCTTTCGGGTGGCCTGTGCCACTCAATAGGACTGTCTCATGCTGCCCTATCATGGATGTGTTCATTGTGTTTCCATGGGTTGCCTCACCCTCCAGTTCTCCTACCTCCTGTTATGAAAACAATATGCTCCAGAAGGTGGCAGTCCCTCCAGCCTGGTTCCCAAGGAGAAGCTGTGCAGAAGAAACCCAGCCCTGACTCATAAAGGAAAGCCAGGACCAGCTGGGCCCAGTTCAGGCCTCACTCAAGCCAGCTCAACATAGTAGAACCAAGGCCAACCCTCACCTAACTGCACACAGTCACGAAAATGCTGAACTCATTTTACCCAAGTAAAAACTGAATTCTATACATTTCCTTAGACATTTTGGCCCACAGGCAAATACTTATTCTACGTCTATCTCATTTCTGAGGTGCCTCTTTGCAAACAGATATAACCACATCATCACAACACTCCAATTTATTTGTTTGAGACTTTTTATAACTATAAAAAGTCTCCCTTCTCTTATACCCTTCTCCACAATTCAACAACTATTTCCTAAAAACCTCAAGGGATTGTCAGTGAACCAGTTCAGGTCGTTACCTTTAGAAAGCCAGTATCTTAGTGTGAAAGGATTGAAATTAAACAAATGAACAATGAAATAAACAAGAGAATTCAAATTTATGATAAGGGCAATGAAGGAAAGAAATGCTGATATGAGAGCAAATAAGTAAGGGGTCAGTTAAGAGCCAAAGACTGATCTTGCTTCCCACTGCAAAAACAAGTAAAAACAACATGACTACCAAAATAACCTCTCTATTTTCACAATGCATAAATTTGAGCATAATTAAGATTTTTTAAAACTAATCTGTTAATCGAGAATATTCACTAAAACATACTTCACAATAAGAGATAGTTAGAACAACCAAAAACACAAAAATAACCCTGGTTTGAAAGGTGAGGACAGGCCATCTCCACCTTCATCACTAATGATATGTCACCTGTCCTCTGACACCCTGCTTCAGGTGCATGGAGTCACCTCATGCTGTCTAACCACAGAGATCAATGCTTGGATCAATTCCTGATCTGTCTCAAATGGATGCTCAATTTGCCTAGCTCTCTATTCTCCATGTTTCAGTCAATTCTCCCTCCTAACGTCAACATCCATCTCAAATCAATTCCACATAGGTCAAAATCCTAACGTCACAACCTAGTGCTCAGTCTAATCCCATCTCACCCCTACCCCATCACCTTTCCTGTGCCTCCCTCTCCTTCCCTCAGAGAAGAACAGAATGGTGGTTGTTCCCTCAGGCCAGTGGTGCTGAACCTATGACACGTGTGCTGCAGCAGGCACGCAGAACCCTGTTGTATTGGGTATGCTATGTGCCCCCACGTCCTCATGTACTTTTGATGGAGGTGAGTCTGCCGCTTCTGATTGGTTTGTTGTCTAGCACCAGGATTGGCAATGTGAGTGCTGTACCCGCTCAGGGGTGAAACCGACATACAGTGTAAATGAGGTGGGTCTTCCTCTGGCGCTTCTGCCGTCTCTCTCACCAGCACGCCTTGTGGCTTACAGCTGCCATGAACGGCAGCCCTGCCATGCCATGCTGACTTGGAGCCAACTAAGTGTGGACTGAAACTTCCAAGAAACTGTAAGAATAAACCTTTCTTTCCCTAATTTTGGGCATCAAGTATTTTGTCTCGACAACGAGCGAAAGGTAACTAAGACACAATTTGGTACCAGGAGTGGGGTCGTTGCTGTGACTATTCCTGACCATGTGGTTCGAGAGCCTTTGGAAATGGCTTGTGGGAAGAATTTGGAAAGGTTCGAAGATGTCACCTACATGCATAGGACTGGAAAAACTTAGGCTGCTCTGTAGGGGAGATTCTGGTCAGAGCTCAGGAGACCAGAAGGCTGACAGAAAGCCTGCCAGTAAGGACCAGGCTCGGGAGGTTTCTACTGGGGAGAAGGACTGCATTGGGTGTTGGACTCCACATGATGTGTGTTATGGGCTTGGCAGAAAGTTTGTCTGCATTCTGCCCACGCCTGGAGACTTTGCCTGAGACTGAGATTAAGGGCAAAGGACCAATTAATCTACAGAAAGAAATTTTCAGGCAATCTAATATTGAAATGGTGGCCTGGCTTTTGTTGGGGGATCTTAGCCAGATTTATTTTGTAGACAATGAGCAAGGAAACCGGCATGGTGATTTAAAACCTTGTGAGTTTGGCCAGGAAGCTGTGGACTTTAAAGATGGATTTGAGACCTTGATTGCTGAGAAGGAACAAAAGAATAAAAGAGATGGCCTGGGGGCATCCCAAGAAGCAGCGGGCCTCCACCCTTTGCAGCCTCAGGCCTTCAAAAGTGAAAGAGTTTGCTTGGAGGAAAAAGCCGCAGAGTGCCCTGTCCCAGAGTGGCGACAAAAAGCCGCAGAGTGCCTTGTCCCAGAGTGGCGAAAGAGGCCATATCATGTCCCAAAACAGAGGCAGCCACATCAGATGCCAGAACAGTGGTGGCATAGAGAAGCTGTTGCTCACAATCAGGTTCAGAGAGCTCAGCGATCCAGGCAGTCCCCTATAGCCAAGAGAGAGGAAAGCCTGGCTACTGCTCCAGCCTGCAGCAGACCTTGGCAGCATCCATGTGATGCTGGTTTTAAGTACAAGAAAAGGCTAAGGCAACTTCCACCTTGCCTGCAGAGAACAATGTATAAAGTTGTAAGGGTGAAGCCAAGGAACATGGATCATCCAAGGAAAGCTATGGAAGTTAAGACCCCTGAAGGTGCCGCAGGGGTGGAGTCACTCAAGCCTATTGGAGCTTGTAACCAGGTTGCTTCAGATGCTGAGCAGAGAACTCCAGGACTTAATGTTTGCCCTGTTGGATTTTGGACTTGCTTTGGTTCAAATGCTTTGTATTCCCGTTTGTAACTTTTGGAATGGTAATGTTTACCTTGTGCCTTTATATGTTGGAAGTGTTTAATCTCATTTTCATTTGTACAGGGGGTTACAGTTAAGAGTTTGCCATAGATCTCAGAGGAGATTTGGGACTTGGACTTTTCAGCAATGCTGAAACTGTTAGGACTTTGGCAACTCTTGGAGATGGACTAAATGTCTTTTGTATTAAAAATGTACATGAGTCCTTGGGGGTCCAGAGGTGGAATGTATTGGGTATGCTATGTATCCCCATGTCCTCATGTACTTTTGATGGGGCTGAGTCTGACGCTTGTGATTGGTTTGTGATCTAGCGCCGGGATTGGCAATGTTAGTGCTGTACCTGCCCAGGGGTGAAACCGATATACAGTGTAAATGAGGCAGGTCTCTCTCGCCAGCTCACCTTGTGGCTTGCAGCCGCCATGAATGGCAGCCCTACCACGCCATGCTGACTTGGAACCAACTAAATGTGGAGTGAAACTCCCGAGAAACTGTAAGAATAAACTTTTCCTTCCCTAATTTTGGGTGTCAGGTATTTTGTCTTGGCAACGAGTGAAAGGTAACTAAGACACCTGTCTTTCAACATGACAGCCAAGTCACCCCCCGTAGCTGAGCATGAGATAACCATTTTTTCTTTCTTTTTTTTTTTTTTAACCTAAACTAAAACCTCAGTATTCAGGTTTAATTGCAGTGCTGGCACTGTTTGATAAATAAGTGGGTTCTGGGTTGCAGTTTGGGCACTCAGTCCCCAGTTCTGTTCTTTTACCTCCTCATCTCTAATCTTCAAACATTTTCTCTTTCTGGCACCTTCAGTACTATCAGCATTGAAGAATGATC
>RJWM01021710.1:0-34884 GCA_004363535.1 Dasyprocta punctata
GCGACCGTATTATAATCCTCTTGCGGGTTGGTGATGGCTGCATTGAATCTGACCGGGCCATTGGCTGTCGGATACTGGTCTGTCTGCCGGGTGACTGTGAACACGGACTGGTGCTTCTGCTTGTACCTGCCCTCCTCCCCCGGCGTCCCAGGGGGGCCCCTGAGCCCTGGGTTTCCTGGCATCCCAGGGGCTCCCATGGGGCCATTTTTCCCAGGATGGCCGGGTGTGCCAGGATCTCCCTTCTGCCCCTTGGGTCCTCGAGTCCCGGGAATGGCGGGGATTCCTGGGGAGAGAGCAGGCAGGGTGGAGATGGGATAGGGTCAGGAAGGGCCCAGGCGCTCAGCAGGGTTTGTCCTCTGCCATCCCCTTCCCAGATGGACTGTCCATGTGGGAACGGGTTCTGCTTCCAGGCCTGGCTCCGGGCACCTGCCTTCTGACCTAGCCTAAGGCATTTCTCCACCTTGTGCCTCAGTTTCCACATCTGTGCTGGAGATGGCAGCACTGGCCAGCACCCAGAGGCATCTCAGCTTGCAGGATCTCAGAGAACATCAGCCAGGGATGGCCGAGGCCAGATGCTTCTATTTGGCTTACGTGGTGTTTTTCAATTTTTAAAGGCAAACATTAGCAAGTTCAGGACTGGCTCACCTGAAAGCATAGGCTCTTGGGTTTGTAGGTTTGTTTGGATGGTGCTGGGGATTTTCTTGATGAAAGTCAGCGGACCAGTGAGAAGCAGATTCCCCTGCAAGCCCAGGAAGCTCAAGCTCCAGGCCCAGATCACTGGCACCAGCCCCTTTGAGGACTTTTGCTTGGTTTTTGGATTTATACTTTTACAACGTCTTACTTTGAAGCCATTCTGTAATTGTGGGGGTGGGTGGGGGACAAAGAGGACCAGGTCCCTTCCCCTGTTCTCCCCAGTGGCACATCCTGCAGAACTAAAGTACAAGAGCAAGACTGGGAAACCAAGGTTCACGTAGTCCACTGAGATTATGCAGATTTGGCAAGGGGTGTGAGTGTGTGTGTGTGTGTGTGTGTGTGTTTCTAAAACAAGCTTGTCTTATGCGTAGATTTGTGTAACCACACCATCTCTGTGATCAACATCAGGTGTAGCTATCATTTTTTTTGTGTGTTCCTTTTCTTAGGATCCTCTGGACAACCTTTGGGTCCTGTACACCTTTGTACAACCTGCCCCTGGGTGTGGCCAGGAGCACTGTGTGGGCCTGAGGAGAAGCCGTTCCCTGAGATGTAGCTCCCTCCAACTGCCCTGGCTCGGCTCAGCCCACCTCAGCCCTTGGGATCTGAGGTTACAGATGAGGAAACTGAGGCCGGACACTGGCCCAAGGTCACCGGGTTAGGACAAGGTAGCGGTAGGATTCAGGTTGGGCTGAGTCCTAGTCAGAGCGTGAGTTTCCACCGTGGCCCTGATGATCTGCACCTCTGAGATAGCCTGCTCCCCTCTCCAAGCTCCTCCCCTCTTTGACGGGGACTCCAGTCCCCTCTTTCAGGCAGCCCTCAGGGACCCCACCCCCACCCCACTAGCTCATTGGCTTCATGGCTCCCGTCCTCTGCCTTCCACGGGGCTGGATGACTGCAGAGTCCTATAGCTCAGGGGTTAGGAGTGTGGGTCAGGAGCCTGGGTAGGTGACGTCCCCTCCCTGATCCCACGGTAGCATCAGGCCCCAGCCCTGAGCACTGAGTAGGGCAGGAAACAGCGGAGAGGAGCCTGTGTGGTGATGGAGGGCGGCAAAGGGTGTGGGCTCTGGAGCTGCACAGGACTCTGCTGTGTGACTTGCTGCAAGTTGCTCAGTCTCTCTGAACCGCAGCTTTGACATTAAAAAATGGGAGCAAAACACTTTTTCAAAGGATTCTGGCCTCAGTTTTCTCATCTGGGAACTAGCGTTCACAAGGTCTTCCTTGCCACTCACCCACCTTCCACCTGCCTCTGCCCCTGTGAGCGGTGTCCAGCCCAGGCCAGCTCACTGGCCCTCACTCACAGTCAGGGTCACCATCCCCCTGCTTCCATTGAGGCCCCATCACCAGTGCCCTCCATCCTCAGCCCCTAATTCCACGTGGGGTCTGGCCTGGGGACCCCCGCAGGACACACCACTGGGCAGAGAGCTGAACCCAGACTGCAAGGCAGTGACAGCTGTGCCCTCCACCTGGACGGCACCATCACAGTCACATGCATATCGTCCTCAAGGCACCCCTGGGGTAGGCCCTAGGATCTCCCCATCGCACAGATGGGGAAACAGAGGCACTTCAAGGTTAGTGGCTTCTGGGAGGTTTTACGAGGGTTGTGGTGGGACCAGGGCCGACTCTGGCCATCGGTGTATTGGGGACATTTATGTTATAGTGTCCATGTGGCAAGGCGCTTGACCCAGAGATCAGTACATGACAGTTATAGGGTGCTTTAGAGCTGGCTTCCCCTTTGGGTCCAGGGCTCCCATGCTGCCCCGGTGACCGGTGACAGAGGAGGGAAGGGGTGCAGCAGCTCAGGTTGGTCTGCTGGGGGAGGCTCCGAGGACAAAGGTGCCAGCCCCACAGTGAGAGTGGCACTCAGTGCTTCCTGCCTCTGTGTTGCTGTCCCCTACCCCACAGATGGACACTCGGGTCCTTACCACCCCCCTCCCTCGGCCACAGACTCACCTGGCTCGCCCTTGGGCCCCTGCAGCCCATCGTGGCCGTCCTTGCCAGGTGCCCCCGGCAGGCCTGGCATCCCTGGGATCCCGTAGCAGCCTGGGCTGGCCTGGCCCCTGAGGGCCACAGCCAGGAGGAGCAGCAGCAGGTGGAGCCCAAGGGGGAGCCCCACATCCATCCTGGGAAAGAAGCTGGGGGCAGGGTGCAGAGTCAGCCCCCAGTCCCTCCTTTCTTCCCTCCCTACCACTCCTGGCCTGGCCTCCGCACAGCCCCTGGACCCCACCTCCTGCAGCCTTGACCCCTATGAGAGTGCATGGTGGTCCCCGCCACATTTCAGGAAGGGGGCAGGCAGGAATTGCCCCTTTACCACACCTGGGCAGGGGCCCGGCCTCACCTGGGTGTGGAAGTTTCTGTCTTGGTCACAGTGAGGTCCTCAGCTCCGCGTTCCCTGTCCCCGTAGGAGGACACCGTGTCAGAATGGACAGAGAGAGGATTGCCCAGAGCGGGGCTAGGCACCCCTCCCCCACTGCTCCCCATCCCACATCCCCTTTCCTGCCATTTGTCCTGACTCAACACTTTGTTTTTGGGTTCTGAGCCAGGCTGACCACAGCAACACCCTGTCCACCCCAGCCAACTCCCACCCCAGTCATGCGTCTGAGATGGGGAAATATTTGTTGCCTGGAGTGTGGTTAAGAGTGTGTGTTTGTGTGTGTGTGCGTGTGTGTGGACATAGCCCCAGGACACAGATGGCCCCAAAGTCAGGTTGGACCCACCTAATGCCCAGCCCTGCCTATGGCACATATTGTTTCTGAGGCTTCCCTGGGAGGAAGTTACAATCCCCCTTTACAGGTGAGGAAACTGAGGCTCGAGGAGGTGTCAGCCCTTTCTCCAAGTCCACAATGAAGTCCAAGGCCTTGCGATGACCCCTCTGCTCAGCTGCCCCCAGACACAGCCTCAGGAGCACTTCTCAAGTGGCAGTCCTCATTCTAGAAACATCTGCCTGGCCTGGACAGCTCAACTTCTCCTCCCAGCCCGGCCTCCCCCTTGACATTACCCCGTGGCCTCTGCCTTTTCCCCTGCATTGAGGCCCCGGCACCACTGTCCCTTCCACTCCCTGAACGTGGGGGAGTGGCTTGGCTACTCCTGAGCCCCTCACAGAGCACAGCAGGACTGCAGTGTGAGACTTGCTCTGCGCCTTGCAGGAGTTCAGGGTCCTCCCATCCTGGCCAAGTGACCCTCAGGGCTCGGTCTCCCTATACCTGTGAGGCAGGGCTGTGGAGCGTGGGGCGAGGCAAGGCCGTGAATGCGCTTGGTCCTGGGCATCCTCAGCGGGTGGAGTGATGGGAAGAGCAGAGGCTGTGGACGCTGCGTTACGTAGTGGGGACGACCGACTGATAGCACAGGGGCTCGCTCCTCGGTCCTCGCCTCTCTCGTGCGTAGGCCTAGTTTGTCCAGCAGGTGGCAGCCTTGGCCCATACTCAGCCCTCCCTGCCCCGCCCACCCCGCTGGCTATGGCCTGGACTGAGCGAGGGAAGCTGGGAAAGGGTGGCATTTAGGGTAAGGAGGCAGCTGGGCACTTCCTGAACCATCTCTATACCCGCATCTCTCCTGCCACTTAGGGAGCCTCCACCCTCAAATCCCATTGCAATGAAAGGTGACTCCTCTTGGGGTCAGGCAGCCCTGCCTCACGTCTTTGTACAGCAGTGTGACTTTGGATAGAGGTCTCTTCTCAGAGCCCCAGTGCCTGTCCTCTTGGGGTTCAATGCATCCGTGGCACAGTGGGGCCCGACTGCGATTCCCTGGGCTGTGGAGCTGTCCTCTGTCCAGGGCCCTTCACTTCTTTCTGACCCCAGAGTCTCTCGGCAGGACCAGGGCAGGGACGAGGGCAGTGGTAGGAGTCGTGCTTGTTAGGACTCCAGGATGGGGGGCTGTCCCTGTGTCTCTGGGGATGGCCCCTTGGGAATGGAGCATGTGGCATCCATGCTGGAGAGAACACAGGCTCTCTAGGGCTGGTACCTGTTGGGATGTGAGGGGTGGCACCCTGGTATCAACGCTGTGTCCAGCACACCGGTCTCAGGGGATGCATGTGTATACGTGACCTATGTGTGGTATGTGTGAGCGGGCACATGACTCAGGTGGCTCATGAATGTACCTTGGATGCAGCATCTGCACGACAGTTTGTACCTCCCTGAATGTGTGTGTGAGTGTGCGCGTGTCCGGAGATGTAGTGAGTGTGTATCTAGTGAGTGTGCATCTCCAAGGGGGTGTGTAGGTGTGTGTGGAGAGGATGTCACTGGGCCCGAGATTCTGTGGGGAATGGATGTGCCTTAGCCCGGGAATGTGGGACCATGTGAATCTCGAGGGAGGGGTGAGCACGAGTGGTGTGTGATTGTGTGCGAGTGGCGTGGTTGTGTGTACGTGTAGCACAAAGACAGAAGGCACAGGGCGTTGGGCATTTTCAGCATGAACTTCCTGACCTCTTGTTCTGCACATGAAATGCACAGCAGGGCTCGAAACTTCTGGGTGAGACAAGCGGGCTGCTGGGGAATCATGCCAGTATCCAGGATCCTCCGGTTCCTGGCCTGAGCCAGATGCCAGGAGGCCACTGACTCAGCAGCCCCGGCCTGCGTGTCTGCCCAGGGGCACACTGCTGGACTCCCTTGGGCCAGTTGCTTCCCCTCTCTGATTCCTGCCTTTTCCTGGCCCGCATTGGAAAAGCATCCGGGTGACTTGTTAACACAGCTGTAGAGGTTGGCGAGGGTACTGGTTACACCCACAGGCTCGGGGACAGTAAGGTCCTCCTGGCCTGGCCTCAGCTTCGTCATCTGAAAGGAGGCTCATGACACCACCTGGGAGTTTGACCATGGCTCAGACACCCATACCCCTGAACCTGGTCCTGGCCTGCCATTTTTATATAGCAAGTCATTTATTTCCCTTGGCAACCCCATGAGGCGGATGCTGTCATTAGCCCCGCTATGCCGATGTGGAAACTGAGATCCCAGCAGTCATCACAGATGCACGTGATTAACCAGCTGCTAGCTGGCAGCATCTAGATTTGAGCTGTGGATTTGAGGGTCTGGGTACCTGCTTAACGTGCGCCATGTGAAATGCTAAAGCAGAGCGACCCCTTAGGCACCAGAAATGGTCCCCTCACACCTCCTGCCCAGTGCCCCAAGTAGCAAGTGCATCTCAAAACCAGAAGATAGAGTCATGGGTATTTATTCCAGGAAGGGCTGTAAGGATGTTCTCAGGGGAGTGCAGTGGCAGGTCCTGGAGAGCTGGGAGCCAGTCCCTGGACTTAGGTGGCTAGAGCAGTAGCACCCCATTTTGTAGAGCAGAGGATTATGGAAAGAGAGGAGTGAGCTGGGGCCCCAGGTGGGGAGGAAGGAGGCCAGGGTGGTGGCAGTGGTGGCAGTGGCAGAGGTGGTGGGAGGCAACTCCCAGCTCAGACAGATGGGAAAATGAGGAAGCCGCTGAAGACGCTGTCAGCCTCGGAGCCCTGGTAGATGCTGCCCTTCAGGGGATCCTTTTCTATCCAGACCTTGTCGCCCCGCTGCAGCTGCAGTGTGGTGCTCCCCGATATCTGGAAGAGGCCCTTGTTACTGGTGTCGCAGAAGCCTGGGGAGTGGCGGAGCTGGCCCTGGGAGGAGGACACGATGGTCAGGCAGATGTCCCCTGTGGCGACCACTTGGAAAGTGAAGTAGTAGAAGCCAGGCACAGCGCACAGGAAGTGGCCCAAGTCGCTCTGGTAGGGGCCTTCCTGGTTGGTGATGACTGTGTCGAAGAGCACCACTTTGTCCCTGCTCGGCCGGGGGTTCCGCCTAACGGCTGAGAAGGCTGGCCGCGGCTGGTCCCTGATGTTGCCTGGGTTCCCCTTCATGCCCCTTGGTCCTGGGGCACCTTGTTCCCCTGGGGGGCCGCTGGGCCCTGGGTAGCCCACATTGCCTGGTTTCCCAGGGGGTCCAGGTTCCCCCTGATCTCCTTTAAGGCCGCGAATGCCTGTCCGGATGCCAGGGGCTCCTGTGGGGAAAGACACCAGATGGAAGGCGAGCACCCAGAGCCCGCAGGCCTCAGGGAAGGGCGGGGAGCCCAAATGCTGTGTAGTGGAGGGCAGGGGATCCCCAGGACAGCGAGATTGGGTCTGACTAGCTGTGTGACCTCAGATATGTTTCCCAATGCCTCTGAGCTTCTGCTTTACCTGTAACATGGAGAGTATGTGAAGAGCCACTTGGAAGAGCATCAGATAGTGGGGTACCCAGGACCCTGGCTGTACACCCTGCCACTGGCTGTGCACCACACCCACCCTTTGTCTTTGGGCTTAGGGACAGATGCCTGGGCACAAATCAGTGCAACCATCTCTGCGAGCTCTCTGATTTGCTGTGGACAGGGAGGGTCGGGATGACATGAGGGTCTTCGCACTGCAGCCATGAGCTCCTCCCATTTCCATCACCCAAGCCTTTTGTCTAGAATGAAACTGTTTCTGAAGACTAAAAAGGGCTAGGGAGGGGAAGCGGGAACAGTGTTGGGGTGCTGGAAGGAATCCAAAAGATGGTTGCAGTTCTTTGATTCCTCTCGTGCCAGGTAGGGTTAGATCTCCATTTTACAGATGAGGAGACTGAGGCTCAGAGAAGGTCAGTAACTTGCTTGAGGTCCCTCAGAAAGGCAGGAGCTCTGCAGTCTAAAATCTGGGGCCTTGCCATTCTGGTACCAGAACACAGAGCAAAGGCTGGGTGCTGCATCCAGCCTTTCACATTACTGAAGGAAGCAGCTTATTCTCCAGAGGAGCAAGGGGGATGTGAAGGGACTGGGGACTGGGGCCATGGCGGAGGAGAAGGTTGGACCTCTCGGCCTGGGGGTCCAGTGCAGACTGGAAGGGTTTTGGGTGGAGACTGAGTGGGCCCCTGATTCTCAGCACTAGCCCCTCACCCTCACTTGGAGGCCAGCTGTGCCCAGGGCCCCCCAGAAGGTGCTTACCTGGTTCTCCTCGCTCCCCCTTGAGGCCAGGCCGCCCAGGTCGCCCTGGTTTTCCTGCGACTCCATCCTTCCCATTGGGTGCTCGACACACATCCTCGGTCACTGTAGAGGACAGGGATATGGCCAGCACGCAGACCAGCAGCCATGCCCCAGGAGTCATGATGTCCCTGCGGAGACACAGACAGGACCTGGGCAGCCTGAACGTCACATACACCTTGTACACTTACATCACACACCTGCCCTTCCCCCAGGGTGTGTACACACAAGAGCCTTCGACAGTCACTCAGGGTTCCAGCACCTGGGGGTCCCCCTACCCCAGGATAGAAACTCACACTGAACACTCATGGTGCTGGGCACTGCCACCCGGTTCACTGCTGGGCACACACGGCTGCTGTGCACTCCTGAACACACCCACCCATCCCAGGTAGACTCCCGCCCCCTCCTCCCTCTGCCGACAAACATACTCCCACACTCCCACACACCATCGATCTCTGTGAACAAATATTTATCAAGAACCTGCTCCTTATTTAATTAACACGCTCTGGGCCAGATAGCAGAGCCATGCATGCGCACAGGAATTCAGACACATCTGCCTGCTCCTGGGCAGGCTTGGTCTCTTCTGGTCTCCATCAAGGGATGGACACTGGCAGCCCTCACGGTCTCTCTCATGGGCCCTGGCTCCCCCAGCCCCCTGCCAGGACTCCAGCTAGAACTTCAGGTCCATGTCACCACCTCCCTCCTCTGCCAGGCCCTGACCCCGGGCTCTGAGCCCTTCACTCACCCATCCTGGCTCCACTACACACGATGTCCTCACCCAGTCTCTGTCTAGTTCAGAACCGGCTAGCATGCTCCCTGCCTACCTGCCTCAGTGGGCCAGCTCCAGCCAGTGTCCCAGTTCCCAAACCCCTCCTCCCAGGCTCTGGCCTCACCTGCCTCCAGTGTCCACTCCAACTGGACACTCGTGTCCTTTGCCTAAGGAGCCGGGAGGGAAGCTCAGTGGGGGTCTTGCAGCTGCAGCCAAGCCAAGTTTCACATCCCTTCCCACTTGTCCTTCCCCTTCGCTGCTTGGGCGGCCGGAACAGAACTCACCCAGGAAGCTTTTGAGCAGATCTCAGCAAGATTAGGACAGGGGATGTCTGACAAGGGCCGAGGCTGCAGTGGGTGCAGGGCAGGGTGGCCAGCTGTGGAGGGGAAGCGGTTGGGGTCGTGGGATCCAGAGGCCAAAAGAGCATCAGGGCGGAAGGAATCACTTTCAAAATCAGTAACCCGCAGGCCTGGTGTACAATTATGAAAGAAGCCTCTGTTTGTTATCAAAAGTTTGGAAAATACAAAAATGGAAGAAGTGCACTTTGGGAAGGAGAAAGACAAACAGCGGTTAGTGCCCCACTTGCGGTGTCTTGGGGAAGTTACTGAACCTCCAGGGCCCTCGGTTTCCTTATCTGTGAATCAGGAACAACAGACCTTACCTTGTCAGTTTGTCTAATCTTCTAATGGCACACACATGCAAAACACTTGGTGGACACATGGCGAGCGCTTAGCCACCTGTCATCCTGAGATGACACTGTTAATGTCTGAATGGGTTGCCGAGGCTTCCTCACTGTCATCTAGGGGGAGCTCATTACCTGGTGGCACCTGCACTTCGTCACAGCTTGTGTGGAGCCTGGGAACAACTCTTTTCTTTATAGTGAGTGACTGTCTCCCCCAAACTAGAGACCAACGTGTGACCATATCTTTGCTTTCTCCCATGAGCGTTCCCCTCCACCCGTAGGTTTTACCTTTATCAACCAGTTACAGATGAGTGGCACTGAATGCTCCTGCAACCCCCTCCTCCTTTCCAGGACCAGGAAATTAGTAGATCCGGAGCGTCAAGGTTCCACCACACACAACTCACCATACAACTTGGACCTCAGTTTTCCCATCTGTAAAGAAGGGGCGATACCTAGTTTCCTCGCTGGCCTATTATAGGATTACGGGAATTTGTAAGGAAGTTTATACTATCATATATCATGCTGAGAAAAGTCATCACTACGACCAATGCCTCTGTGACCTTCAGCAAGTTACTTAACCTCTCTGAGGCTCCTTTCTCTGTCTGCCAAGATGGAGAGCAGGTAGGAGGCAGCAAGTTGCCCAGCGACTTCCAACAACCTTTCTAGAGTCCATCTTCCATCACTTCAGCCCTGCTTCCCTTCAGAAAGAGCAGGAAACATGACATGTCAACACCTGATGTGTTGGCCTAACCTCCCTAATTTTATTAATGAAGGAACTAAGGACCAGACACAGAAAAACCTGCTCAAGGTCACACAGGAAGGGACAGATATGAAAAAATTTCACATATCCTTATGTAGAGAGAAAGAAGAGAGAGAAATTTGATTAAACCAATCACAAGAATAATTCAGGAGTATTCATATGACTGCTGAAGTTAAATACAAAGCTGGTTAATGTGCAATGGGCAATGACAACATAAAGCTGTAGTTATCGTCTCTAACCGAGAGAAATCATTTGCATCGCCATTAGACAAAAATAATTTGCAACTTATCAGTTTTCTCCCGGTTAACAGCTATCTTTACAGTCTGGGGCCTAATCAATAGTAAATAATAAGTCCAGCAAAGTGACATCCCTCTAGAGTGTCAGATGACCCTTCAGAGGGCTCATTAGATACAGCACGAACTTGACTTTGAAAGGACACCAGTTATCTATTTGCCTTATTTCCAAGTGTTGGGTGATTTGACTTATCAGGCTGATGCAAGTATACAAACACTCCCCAGGAAGGAGACGCATCGATAGTAATGCACATATCATTAGTGTGGAAAGTAAGTGGGTCAGCAGTGCCTGTGAATGTCACAGGGACACCTTCACTCACGGGCGGGGGCTGGGCACGCTTTCCCGTTTCTCCCAGCACCAATTCCTAGTGGGGAGGTGGGGAGTGTAGGAATGGAGGGAAACCCTTAAACTGAATCACTATCCATAAGGTCCAGTCTTTGGGGGTCTAAGAAAGAACCAAACTGTTATTATTTTAAATGGCTCGACTTCTTTATGGTAGTCACATCTGAATCAAGGGTTGGTTTCCAAAATCAACATATGAGGCAAATCTTGCATACAGAGTCAATTTTACCCCTGGCATGGAGATGTAGCTCAGGGGTAGAGTGCTTGCCTAGCATGGGTGATGCCCTGGGTTCAATACCCAGTATGGAAAAAAAATGCCACTGGGGAAATAATCTTAGGACAATGCCATGTTGGAGACCATATTACCATTTTACAGTAGTTTGATGCTGTCTCTTAGACTGTGACATTAGAATATACAGCTGAGAACCAATTGGCTGACATTAGTCAGCCCCCTCCCCAACACAACCACAAAGGAATTAAACCTGCGAAGACTGAGACTCACTCAGTATAAAGCTATGTGGGCGAACAAGGGATTCCCAAGATCTGAGGTCAACTTGGGGACAGTAGGTCTCTTCCTGGTCCTTTTTAACTCCAGAAACAGGCTCTCGGGAGGGTCTAAGTTGAGGGGTTCTGCCCTTACCCTATTTTAATAGCTATTTCTAGTTCTTTGAATCTTATTAGGCAAAGTGCTGGTAGTCAAAGTTATATACAGTGGGACCCTGAGATTTTTCTAGTTCTTATTTTATTAAAAAAAATTGTCAAGATTGGTGTAACTTTGTGATAAGTCATGGGATTGGGGAGGGTTGGAACTCTAATTTTGTTTCTTTATCAAAGTTATTCAGACTATTCTGAGTCTTTTGTATTTCTACAGAAATATAAGAATCAAGATGTTAATTTTTATGAAAAATGATGTTGGCATTTTGGTAAGGGATTGTGTTTTCTGATCTTTATTATTTTCTTCTATTTGTTCTGGGTTTTATTCTGTCTTTTATTTCTAATTTGTTAAGGAAAGATCTGAGGGTATTTCATAACTTTCTTCTTTTCTAATAAATGCCCTTGGTGTTAAAAAAATTATCAATAGTGATAAGAACATGCAGCTTCCAATGAAGAAATCCTCAAAAAAACTTGAAAAACAACTGGTGGGTCAGGTGGATCCATCTTAATGGTAGAGTACTTGCCTAACATGCTCAAGACCCTGGGTTCCATCCCCAGTAGCACACACAGAAAGAAAGAGAGGAAGGGAGGAAGAAACAAAGAAAGAAAGAAAGAGAAACAAAAAAAAAGAAGAAGGAAAGAGAGAGAGAGAGGGAGAGAGAAATGGAGGTATAATTTTCATCCTGTAAACCCCGCAGGTCTCTGGGCCCAGCTGCTGGTCTCCGCGGGCACCTTGCCCCCCACTGCGTCTGATCAGTGTCCAGCAAGAGGCCCGAGCCCCTCCTCCTCTGCAGCTCTGCCCTCTGCACCCGCATCCACTGTTCTCCTTTTTCATCACTTCTGCTGCTTCTGCCTGTACTGCGCTGGAACCTCATCTAAGTGGAATCAAACGGTGTTGCGATCTGGCACCCCTCGGCTTCCTCTGATGAGCGCGCTTGTGACACTGTCTGCATGGCTGCATGGGTCGCTTTGGTGTGTACTGTGAGTGGCGTTGTTTGTGCGCAAAGATCCCTCTCCAGCCACCCGGGTGGAAAGCAGCTGAGAGCTCTCTGGTGCAACTGCTCTGCCTGCCCTGCCTGTGCGTCCACCTGTGCACAGTTCTGCTGGGGCACTGACACCATGAAGGGTGCAGAGGGTCCCTGCCGAAATCCATCCTTCTCCCCCCCGCCTGCAAATCAGAGGCCCATGGCATAGTGACTGTTGAGAAGTTTAGAAAAGAAAATGTAAAAAGAAGATGAGGCAAAAGCAATTTCTTTAGAGGAAGAGAAATGGGAAGAAATAAGGCTCACCCTGTCCCTTGTTCAGGCTGGAGGGTGGCATCCTGGATGCCCAGTGGGAAGTGGTATGCTGGGAAGCACCAGGTGAGCTGCTCTGGGAGAAGTCCCTGACATCCACATTTAACTGGGAGCCACCACGTGAGCCGGCAGGTAAGATGTGAAAAGATTAAAAGGATTAGGAGAGTTTGGAGGACAAACAGCCAGCTGTGGGTGCCAACACGGAGGAGGTCCTCCTCCACCTCCCAGGGCTGGCCCTGGGTCTCAGGGGTGTCAGAGCCCCACAGCCTGAGAACGGGGCACCCAGAGGGCGGGGATCACGCCAGCTCCTGTGAGTTACAGGAAAGTGGCAGAGGGCACCCTACTGCAGAACTGTCCCTCGACTGCCCACCGAGGTCCTGGAATTCCATCACAGCCAGGGAGCTGGCACTCTGATGAGCCCCTTCTGCTGAGCTGAGGCTCAGGGAGGGTCAGTGACTCATACAAGGCCGCAGAGGCTGTGAGTGGTCCTGTTCTTTCCTCCACATCAAGCTGCCTCGCTGACAGCATTCCACAGGCAACCCAGGAAGGGGGAGGGAGGGCAGGAGACGCAAAGACAGGGACAAGGAATTCACACGCTTACCTCCCTGTGCCAGACATTTCATACTTGTCTTCTCGCTATTGGGCAGTATTTGGGCTCATTTTCAAAGATGAGGAAATTGAGGCTCAGAGAGGGGAAGTGACTTGCTCACTAGTCCTGGGCACCAGCTTCAATAAGTAAAATGACAGACTGTTAGTTCAACAGAAATTACAGGAAAATAATGGCATGCATGGGATATACTTATATTAATGCAATGATCTGTCCTGTATTTTCTCTGACAACCTATATAAGTCACACAGTCTGTGGGGATGATTTATCCCCTTCGCTGTGGCTCCCAGAAAGGGTTTTGGTGTTTAAGGGAGCTGAAGGGTGAAGGGTGAGGGTGGGGCTGTTCCTTTCTGCCTCCCATGGGAATGCGAGTCTCAACTCGGGACCGAGATCTCAGCTCCTGTGATCAGGCCAGGACCTCCATCCTGTCTCCATGGCAGGCTGACTTCTAGGGTCTCTCTCTGCCCTGCATTTTCTATCAAAATTGATCACTGTGTAACTGTGTGTGGTGGCACACACTTGCAATCCCAGCACTTAGGAAGCTGAGGCAGGGGAATCACCATGAGTTTGAGGCCAGTCTGTACTACAAAATGAGACTCTGTGTCAAAAAAAAAAAAAAAAAAAAAAAAAAAAAAAAAAAAAAAAAAAAAAAAAAAAAAAAAAAAAAAAAAAAAAAAAAAAAAAAAAAAAAAAAGGTCACTGTGGGTTAAAGGAAGGGAATTTGGGTTCTATTCCCAACTCTTCTAAGTATCCTGAAAAAAAAATCACCACCAGAGCCTCAGTTTCCCCATCTTTAAAAGGGAAGTGCTGGACCAAAGCACTCATTCTCGGGAAGCTGGCCAGGAGTGACACTGCTGAGCTGCACCTGACCTGCTGTGTGGGTTGGATAGAAGGGGTCTGCATTTTCAGAGATGCCCCCGGGGATCTAAAGCAGGTACCCCATTTCCCAGTAGTGATAAGATGTGTATAAAATGCCCGGCTTAGGGAAGTAAGTGTGTCAATTTGACAAATCCTGCCTCTGGGGTTCTGTTAGTAATTTGGGGCCTCTCCAACCTTGGCGTGATGACTGGGCCCTTCTGGACCTTGGGACATGACCTTTGAACTTTTGACTAGTGGGAAGAAATTCTTGGAAGATTTAGCCCTGCCTTGATGGAGGCCAACAAGGCCAGGTTTATAGGTCGGATAGGAGGGAGGGAAATTCACCAGTCTCCACAGGGGCTGAGACCATTTCCAACCTCAGAAGTTAGATTTCTTTCTTTCTTTCTTTCTTTCTTTCTTTCTTTTTTTTTGAAGGGAATAAAACAAAACAATAAAATGGAACAAAACAAAACAGTGAGAACAATATTGAATTTCAAAAACAAGACAGAAGCAAATCCCCCATAGTTGCTATATTGCATATTGTTATCCTCTAAACAGCTGCTCAGACTACTGGCTTGAGGCCTGCAAAGTCAATCAATCAATACAAGCATTAAATTGTTTTTGTACCTCAGTTGTTATCATCCCAGCCTGTGTTCCTCCAAATCAGCCAGGTGCCTAAGTGGTGTGGGTTGGTGGGGGCTCTCCTTATCTCCCAGCCTGTACCAGCTGGCATGGGAAGGGTGGGCTGACTTCTTGGTTCTCTTCCCAGGCCTCATGGCTGCCACTGGCTCCTGGAAAGGGCAGGTTGACTTCTTGGTTTCCCCAGATATTTTTCTTACTTCTAAGTAGAACTGTATTTTTCATGGCTCCTGCCTGGCTCATGAGTTTTCCCTGCAAGGGGATTGATGAAGCTGCCCTCAATTTACTGCTGGAGAAACTGAGGCTCACAGAGGATTATGAGTTACCTGTGTCACAGAGCAGAGCTGGCCCAGTCTCCAGGTCCATCCCTCCAGGTTGATCTTGGAAGGCATTCTGTCCCAGCCCTTTGCTAGGGTCCTGGGTCCCAGTCTTTCTTTCCACTAGGATGCTATTATCCTCTCTGTCCTGCCAACCTCACCATGGGCCTTTGTCCAATGCTGCCCTGACCCCAGGCCTAACCAACCTGCTTCCCTTCCCAGGGCACACCCAGGGTCACAGGGCAATTGCAGGGCAGAGCAGAATTTGACAGCAAGTCTTGCAGTGGACAAACTCCCTCTCATTTCTCCACCAGAGGAGCTGCTCTGGAATTTGGGCTAATGACAGCTGCTTCTGCCCTCCCTCCCCCTCTTCTCAGCCCTCTGCTGATTACAAATAAACACCCGGTCTATGCGGGAGAGTAATTAACTCTCCGATGTGGGGAGAACTAATCAGCTCAGAGTTTGCTGCAGGTGGGAAAAGCGAAGGCTTTTCCTAAGTAGTATGCAAATGAGCCCGTAGTATGCAAAGGAGCCCGTGCAGCTCCAGGGAAGGGCTGTCAAAGCCAGAAGCGCTGGCAGTGGTAGGGGGACTGGCTCTAGGAATGAGGCTGGCTGTGAAAGTGGGGGTAGGGGCTTTGCCCTACAGATTTGGGGAGATGCTGGGGAATCAGAGTATGAGTAGGACTAAGACTCACCTTTAGGCTGCAGCACATCTGCCTTCTTTGTGTGGAGCACTGAGGGAGGACAGGAGAGAAATAGCCTCAGAACGTGAATGCTATTGTCCTCACCTAGGTGACCTTGGGTGACCCCTTCACTTTCCAGAGCCTCAGTTTCCCCACAGTAGCAAAAAGATAATAATGTACATGTTTCAGGATTATACTGAGGGCTAGGCAGTAACATGGTCTGGCACTTAGTAGGTGTTCAGTAAGTTGCAACTTTTCCTAGAAAGCATCCAGATAGGCCCATAGCACCCCCATGGGGGAGGCCATGACTGCCACAGGGGTGTGGCCAGCTCTGCAACACTGATTTGGAAGGTTCCAGGAGTGACCCCATGGTATCCATCACCTGCCGTCATGGCCTTGAATTCTCGATCTGTATGTGAACAAGGAAAGTGACTCAGGCTGGCACAAGGCCAGAATCACCCCTGACCGTGAGCGTGTGCCTCCTTGACAGCCTGCACCCTTTCTGGGTGCTGCAAAAGGAGCTAGTGCAGAGTCAGAGGTGACCAGGCTCAGATATCCCATCCTGTGCTCCTGGGATCCCTCTCGTAGAGGTACCTCCCTTGGCGGGTCGCTGCCCTCATGCTATGTCTCCCTAAAGCACAGGATGGGGCCGCAGGGAGGAGGGTATGAGGCAATTACCCAGGGTCACGAAAACTGTTTATATCTTGGCTGGGGTGTCAGTTACACATTTGTCAAAACTCATGGCACATTTAAATTCTGTGCATTTTCACTGTTTATAAATTTTACCCTCTATAAAATATAAATAAAAGTAAAATAAAATGTAGGGACCTTCAGGGAGAATTCATATGCTAGTTTGATAGTGATGTCTAAATCTGCCATCCGCTTCTGGTTATCTGCCTCCATGACAGCACTTGCATGGCAGCAGAACTGGGATGTAAACCCGGATTCAACTCCAGAGTCCAAGGCCTTGGCCTCTACTCCACTGACTCTCCCGGGATTTGCTGAGACAGAAAGGAAGTGCCAAATGGAAATGTTTGTCACACACAGTCCACGGACATTGCAAGCTCCTGTGCACCTGGAGACATGAACTGTGCACATTTTCACCCCACCCCATAATCAAGTGGGGTTCAAGACCAGTGTCGTGCATTCACCCGTGAGCAGCAGCGGAACTCCAGTGCACTCTCCAAGTGCCGCCGGGGTCCAGGAGTCCGAGTGTTCTCATGGGTGAAGCCACAGCATCCTCGTGACCTGGTTGGATGGCCGTCTGCGTAGAGAGCCATTCGGACCCCTGCAGGCTGCGCAGGAACAATGAGTAAACCTTCCCTTGTCGGTTGGACTGAGGTGTGACAGTCACTGACTCTTGCTTAGCTTATTCTGACCCATGTGGCTCAGGGCAGGATGAATTTAGAATGGACATTACATAGCTGTCCTCCTGATCTTAGTCACCCTCCTCCTCCTCCTCCTCTTCACTCTCAGGCCTGTCATTGTCATTGGCAGCCTTCTCACAGAATCCTGCAGGGGCGTAGTCCCTGGCTGAGCCGATTGAGCTGTCCAGGGTCCTGACCCCAACTCCAGCGCTCCCGCACTGCCCAGACATTTGTCAATCCTGTGCCGTTCCGCCTGGCCACGGAACTTTAAAATGACAGATGCTCAGGCCCATCTCTGGAGACCTCGCACTCTGTTTGGAAAGGAAGACACAGAAATAACTCCTGGATTGGCAGGTGACTTGCTGTGGGTCCCCCACTCCCAGCAGGAGGCAAAGCCAATCTGGGCTTTAGCAGGAGATGTCCGTGGAGTGGAAAGAGCTGGCTGTGGATCCCCAGCTCCTTCTGCAGCTCACGTGCTGGCCTTGGCTGGGTGACCCATCTTTGGGCCTCAGTTTCCTGATTGCTGATAGCAACGGCAGTGTGTCATGCTTAAAGAACATGCCAGGCAACGGGTTTTGCATTCCTTCTCAATCTAAATGTTCCTGAAAGGCAGGTATGTCACTTTCAGACTATGGGAAAACAACAGAGGCTCCAGAATTGACAGCACTTTCTCCAGGGCATGGACTGAGACAGAAGAGACCCAGAGACTGGGCTTAATAAGCAAGACCATTCTGCTGTTTGACCTTGAGCAAGTGGCCTCACATCTCTGAGCCTCAGTTTTCATATCTGTAAAATGGGAGTGACAGTGCTCACAGATGCTAAACAAGGACAGGCAGTTCACATACCAGCAGGCTTCCCTGAGGTTATGTACGCACTGATGCCTCTGTAGCACAGGGATGACCGCTGGTCTCCAGAAGCCTTAGAAGTTGGGCACAGACATTCCCACACTGTCCTCAAAGCCTTCAGATTCCTCATGATATTTCTCTTCCAGGTCTTCCTTGAGAGCTGGTTTTGATGATCGAGGAGCTCTCTCTCCTCCCAGCTCTAGTCCCCAGAGCCCAGATGTGTGCTGGGTAGGGTGACTTCCTGGGGCTGTCACCCTGTGGGAAGGGCTAAGTGGGGGTGCCACTTCACAGAACCCCTCTTTAGATCTCCACAGGAGGGGTGACCAGGTTATTTTGGTGATAAAAGTTTAATAAATTGAAAGGCATGGTTTTCATTCTGTGGGTAATTAGCTGCCGCTACCATGCTCCCTCCTAATTGTCTCTCTCGCTCCAGACGGGAGGAGATCAATAGGAAGCGGCCGCTGTGCGGTGAAAGTCACAATTAATTAATTGTCGGCCATGTGTGTGTCTCCATCTTTGTCACATCAAAGGGCCAGGCCGGCAGCTGCCCACATCTTAGCAATGCAATGCGGGGCTGGTCCAGCCCAAAGCCCCCAGATGCGCATAACCACAAACCCACAGGGCTCTCTTCTCCCTCTGGCAGAGGAGGCTCATAGAAGGGGTTGCATGAGACCCCAGGCTCACAACCAGCAACATCCTGCAACACCCATGCCATGCAAACCTCACCATAGTGTCTCTGCCTTGAACCTCCTCACCCTGGTTCTCCCTCCGTATGCAGCCCGTTCATCTCCACATCCTCCACAGGGCCCAGTCTAACTGGCAGTGGAGGGGATGGAAGATCCAGGGTTGCTGGGAGTACTCTACATTATGAGGTGGGTGGTGGTCTTGCGAGTGTGTTACTGTGTGAAGGAGCTACTTCACTGCACACTTACAATCTATGCGAACAGTTAAACACACGCACACACATCACTCCCCCCCATTCAGTGGTCAGCACTCATGCGATTGTGCCAGGCATTGGATGATGAGGATCCATGGCCTTCGAGGGTCAGAACCCTGGGCCTGTGTATACACATCTCTCCTGCTCTTCTCCATCAGCCTCGGAGATGCACAGTATCACCCTCCCATCTTACAGATGGGGAAACAGAGGCACAGAGGGGTGGGAAGGATATGAGGAGAGAAGAGTGGAGAAGGGACTGGAGGGGGAGGGAAGGGCCAGTGCAAGGTGGGGGCTGTGTGTGCCAGGCATATTAGGTCGATGCTTTTGCCACCTCCCCATCTCCCTGGTGGCCAGCTGTGCACCTGTCTCACAAGCAGGGAGCTGAGACCCTGGGCTGAAGCCACACAGGCTGGGGGCAGTGGGCCTGGCCTGTAACTGGTGGTCTCACTCTGCTGTTCCTCTGCAAAAGTGGGAAAGAAAAGAGGGACAGAGAGAAGGTAGAGGAGGTGAGATGAGAGGGGGGTTGGATAGAGTGTGAGTGAATCCAGAATCCTACTAGCAAGATGTGTGCATGAAATAGGTGTGCAAAAAGACACAGGCGTGTGGATGCACACACACACACACACACACATACACACTTTTACCATTTCTGGGAGGCTTCCTGCTGCCTCACTTGGCCAGTGTGCTCAGCTTTTCCCTCTGTGAAGGGGAGAGGAACCGTCTGGTCCCAGGCTCCTGTGTCCCCCACACTGTCCAGCACACAGAAGAGACTCGGCAACCTGGCTGGGTCCTCCCTCTACCCCTATCAGGATGGGCAGGGCCATGCTGGGCTTCTGGTACCTGACCTGGGTCCTGTCCAGGTCCCTGACCCTTCAGGTAGAGCTTGATCAGGGCTTCCTGTCCCTGACTCAGGCTGGTGGTACTCCAGGTCCCTCTCATGCTCCAGCAGGCTCATAGGGGCCCCCTTGATGATGGCAGGTTGACAAATATTGTAACAGCTTCTTCCTGGCCGGGGAGGCAGCGCCTGTCCTGTCTGCTGCTGCTTAGTGAGAACACAGCACGGATCCAGCCTCCTGCTTGCGGCTGGGCATCAGGGGAGGCCACCTCCACGCTCCCACCACCGTCACTGCCTGTCACTGTGCCTTTGAAGTAGTGCCTGATTTTCCAGTCTGTCTGAAGTCTCTCACTGTTTATGCAGCAGCTGGTCCAGCAAGTCCCCCTGGTGGGCCTTTCCATGATGGTGCCAGCCACTGGGGACTTGGGGAGACAGCCACAGGGCCTCGGGTGGGGAGGGGTAGCAGGAGGAAGCCAAGATTCCGTTCTGTCTTCAGGGTCTTCTAGTCGGAGTTTGCTTATTTTTTGTTTAAAAAGACAAAAAAGGAGTTTCTGAGTATCCCGATGTGCTATTTCACTTCAAAGAAAAAAGAAGAAAGAAGGAAAGAAAACCAAAAACAGAGGCCAAAGGTAAAGCTCTTAAAAATGTTTTTGGAATATTTTTACCTCTGCAGCGGCCATGCAGTGGAAAGTGCTGGACTAGAAATCCTTTGCAGACGGGTGGTGCTGGGCCTTGTGACCTTGGGCACGTCACTCCGCTCTGCCAGTCGGATGTCTGATGAGGCTCCATGCTGCAAGATCAGCTCGCAGGCTAAGCCATTTGCCCCCAGCGTGATGCTTTCTAAGGAAGACAGTTTTCTGAAGCCCTGAAAATCAGAGCAGGGAATAGGGGCCTCTGGGCATCAACCAAGCAGCATGAGCCTGTCATACCCAGATGCCTAAAATCTCCATTGTAAGGGATCAGAGAGGCTAAGTGACTCACCCAAGGTGACACAGTGAGAGAGGCCATGGTGGGGGCAGGATGACTGAGGCTGTGTCTCCGGCAGCCCAGCCAGGGGCCCGCTCTCCTGCCTCATTGTGCTGCAGGAGGGAGTCACCTCTCTGTAGCCTGCAGTCTTCAGCTGAGGCTGTTGGGAGAGGACTTGAAGCATGACAGCACTGGCATCGAACAGAACTCAGTCCTGCATCTGTCCTTCTGTTCATAGGACCATGGACAGTTGGTTTTGAATCTGCAAGCCTCAGTTTCCCTAACTGTGCAGTGGGGCTATTCCTTGTATTTCACTCATGTAACGGTGAGGGGCAAGGATAGGATGCCTGTGAGGTGCCCAGCATTGGGCCAGGCATGCAAAGCACTCCGAGTGTGTTGGCACTGACTCTCTTGAGCCTTTGGCATGGGCAGGGGCCTGTCTGCTCTCCCTGTCAACCTCTTAGAGGCAGAGGGCACATGGCCGGTCTCCTGGGCCTGGCTGTCACTTTGCTGCTCTCATGCCGCCCCCCCCCCCAGGCAGCCCCTGCCCGGCTATGCACCAAACGTCAACCTCAGGTCTGCAAAAGGCTGTTGCTGATACCGACAAGGCCTCAAGTGGGTGGGGCAGGCAGGAAGTGGCCCTGGGACTGGCCCTGCCCTTTCTTGGTCTTCCTGTCACATTTCTTCCTAGAATCCTAGGAAGTGACCCCACTGGTGGCCTGGGGAGCTGTCAGCCTACAGTTGGTCTCAAATGCTGAGGCAAGCAGGCAGGTGTCCCAAACTTGCTGCGTGACCTTGGGCCAGACACCTCTCCACTCTGGACTCCAGTCCCCACATTAGCGAGATGGGCTAATCACCCAGCTTTGCACCATGAGGAAGAAAATCTCCAGTGAGGCGAGGCTTGGGAAGACAGTAGGAGGATGGGGTTCCTTTGCCTGCTCAGCTCCCCTGCCCTAGAAATTGGGGCTAGCAGAAGACAGGTGGGTGCCCCCATGGCACTCCTACTCAACCTGGATGCCCAGTCTAGCAAACCCCAGACCTACAAACCTGGAGATGTCTTTGGCTGTCTCCGAATTCTGGTTTATTTCAATCACCCTCAGGGTGGGAGTCTTTGGTTCTGGGCAGCCTTACAGCTGAAGAAGACTGGGAGCATTCATTGCCAATTAGTTGGTCAGTCTACAAACACTTGTCTAGCATTTATCATGTGTCAACCCCATGCTAGACACAGGACATTGGGAATGCATCATTTATCTAGCAAACTATTAAGTACCTCCTTAGTTCGAGGCCCTGTGCCTAGAGCTGGGGACAAGGGGATTGACAGATTTTTTTCAATGTATAGGGGCACCTCCTACATGCCCTGTGCTGAGTGTCAAGCAAACATGGGGGCCCTGCTCTGTGCCAGGCACTGGCGGGTTCCCAGAGCACCAATTCCAAGCCAGGCTTCACACGCAGGAGTAGGCGGCTGGTGTTTTGTATGCGGCCGCAGAGCCCAGCGTCTCCCTGTGGCTAATGAATCACCAGGCTTCACAAGAGAAGCCGAACAGACCCCCTTGTCCATGAATTTGCTAATTGAGCTCCTCGAACTCAGACATTAACCTGCATTACCATAAATACTGCAGAGAACCGCCGTTCTCAATTGCCATTCAGCCGTAATGGAGAAAATCAGCCAAGGAATAAAACTGAAATGGAATCATAAAACCTTATTTTCACCATTAATTTGAGCTGAGTCTCCCCCAAATTCCTTTAGCTAAATCTTTCTGTAACACTCCAGGGCTAGACAGGGGGACAGGGCTGACGCAGGGGAGAGGCCATGCCACAAAGGCTGAATGCACGGGCTCGGGGCAGCTAGTCCTGCTTGCTCTGCCTGGTCAGGGTGACCAGCTCTGGCCCATGTTCCCAAAGGGGTGGCTTACAGTGAAGACTAAAGCCACATCTGAGAGAAATGGGTGGAGGGTCAGGGAATAACGGGGGATCGAGTGAGATGAGGAGAGCTGTTGGGACAGGCAGACAGATAGGAAGGAGAGGGACTAACGGCCACATAGCAGCCAAGCTGACCAACAGGGGGAGTGTTAGCTAACAGACAGACAGCCTCAGAGTGGACAGACAGATTTAATGGGCAGAGAGGAAGAAACCAGAAGACAGGCCGGAAGACAGATGGACAGCCAGGCTGACACACAGGAAGCATCGCGGCAGACAGACGGCCACGGTGACAGTCCAAGGAGGAGATCAGGGAGACACAGGCAGCCAGTCTGTCTGCTGAGAGGACAGATGGATGCCTGACTGGCAGGCGGCAGGGAGTGGAGGCTGGCACTGGGGGCAGAGGGTGGGCTGCTTAGCCCCCGAGATGTGCTCAGCAGGAGGAGGAGACCCGGCTGCTGCCTTCGCATCGCGTGTCAAGCCCTTCGCGTGAGGGAGGCTGGTGTGTGGGGTGCTCCCCTGGGTGCCGGGCCTCCTGGCCTCTTCTCCCTGCCCCTCCTCCTCCCAATCCTGAGCATCATCTGGCACGCAAGTCCAGGAGGCTAGGGGCTGCCTCAGAATCTGCACCATGGTGGCATGTGGGGCTATGGCTGGACCCCTCTGTAGGTCCCTGGGCCCAGTTGTGTGCAGGAGGCTCAGATGCAGTGAAAGGTCTTGGCTCTGGGCACTGGGGGATTGGGAAGCCCGGAAATGAACCTGCCAGGCTGCTGCCCCCCTCTGCCACATTAGCATTATCTGACCCTGCCCTTGACTCTGCATGGGACATTCCGTCAGTGAACCAATTCAACAGAGCAGCATTAAGTCGAGGACTCTCAGTATGGGGCTGGGTTTCCCTCTGGAGGCCACGCTGCCCACAGGAAACCCTAATGTTCTCTGCTCCCCAAGTAGATGCAGCCACCAGGCTCAGTGCCTTTGTGGCCAGGTTTGCTGTGTGCAGGACAGCTTCCATGCTCAGGGATGAGCCACATCCTCCAGTTTCTCCCAGGACCGAGATGCCTCTGTCTCATGGAGGGACTGCCAGACTCCCATCTGACTCTGGCTGCATAGTCAGGTAGAATGAGGCAAAGTGTTGGACTTCTTATGGTTTGCACCCACTACCACCACCACTATGATTGATGAGGAGAAACTGGGGGCCTCCCTGGGGAGTAAATAGGGAGGACCCAAACACCTTGATTTTCATTCCTTTCTCTTTTTGGTTGTGAGTCATCAAAACACAGGGCAAGGAACCCTCGATTCATCAAGATCATGATGGGGCAGTGGAAGTAGCAGAGTAATCAAGGCAATGAACTCTGGCTGAGTGCTAACTAAGAGCAGGAAAACTGTCTTCCAAGCCCTAGGTACTTAGCTCTCACCTGAGAGGCAGGCCTACCCCACTGTACTGCTGGGGAAGCTGAAGCTTGCATAGCTTCTTCAGCCTCACTCTAAGAGGCAGAGTCAGCGCCGCAGCTCCAAGTCTGGGCTTCTCCTGATGTCTGAGAGTTGGAGCTGGAGCCTGGCAGGGCTTCTGAGAGCCATCCCTAGTCCTGGGGAGCAATGGAAGAGGGGAAGGTGGTGGCAGATGGTGGGCTGGGCTGGGCTGGGCTGGAAACCCCACACAGCTAGGAGACAGGTGGCCTTAGTGACTTATAAGCAGCTTCCTCCAGTGGCCTGGGCACCTGCAGGTGGGAAACATGGTCCCATCCCTCATGAAAGAAACATCAGTACTAATCAAATCAGGCTCCATGACCTGGGCTGGGCATCTCATTCATTTTTTGTGTAATTCTTCCTTAAAATTCAGCCCTAGGGAAGGGGGGAGAAGGGAGCTGAGAGAAAGCTGTGGGGGACATGAAGGAGGCAGGAATTCTGCACCTTCTGGATTGGTATAGGAAACCTTCATAGCACTGAGCTGACAGCACAAATTTGGAGTCAGACATGCCTATGTGGTTCCAGTTCTATTACTTTACAGTTGTATGATCTTGAACAAGTCACTTCTCCTCTCTGAACTAATTTCCTCATTCACACCATTGATCTAAGGATATAGATGAGCCTGTAGGTTGTGACTGGCATATAATGAGTGTTCAATAAATAGCAGCTTGTTTGCCTAAGGGTTGGTTTGCACTCATGAGGACTTAGAAAAAATGGAATATTTTATCTTTTTCACTGTCAGGGAGCCCATCTCTCTCTGAGAGAGAATGGCCCCTTCCTAAGAAACTCTGACTGTACCAAAGGGTGTCCTAAGAGGAGTTGAACTCCTCTTTCTAAGGCCTCCATTGCCTGGTTCTGGGAAAAAGTACTCTAAGCCCCTTTTCCAGCACAGACCCAAGAGACCTGTAGATAGACAGAATTGAAGGTACGTCCCGTCCTCGTGAGGTCTTGCTGACCCTCACTGCCACCATGCTATGACTCTCAGACCATGTGATCCCCCTTCACACACCTGTTCTTTTGCTTTCCAAGTCAGGATCTCATCTGTGTTAGCCTCATCGTGAGCTTGAGAGTCTCCGCAAGAGGCAAAGCTCAGAGCACCAAGCCAGGATGGAACAGCGTGGGAAAGTCACCTTCTCTGACCATGGTCAGCGTCTCTGGTCCCACTAACACATAGCACCAGAGGACTTGTTGGGAGCAGTGCCTCCGCCTAAGCCCTGGATGCAGGGGCCCACAGGCGCTACTTCAGAACCTAGGACAGCTCCACTTTGCAGCGTGGCTGCAGAAACCTCTCTGGCTGGGCTTGTTGGATAACTGGTTGGCCATTCTGGCCACAGAATGGTTCTGCTGGATAACTGGCGTACGATTCATTGACTTAGTTTCAGCCAGGACAAGTGTTTGGGAAAAGTAAGGTGCTTAGAGAATTAGGAGACTTTGAGGGAAGGCAATTTGGACTTGAAGTTGGAACCAAAAGTCTTAATTTGTCTGTCTCAGTTTCCTCAGTGATGAAGGATTTATATAGCCTATGTTATATACTACATATGTACATAATGCACAATTCTTCTGACACTTTGTCTTTTTGGAAGATAAAGCCAAGGGTGTCTGCCTGACCTGGAAGAGACACTGGGAAGGTCTCAGAGAGAAGTCATACGCATCTGTGAGGTGGGACTTGGGCTCCGCTGAAGAGCTGCAGTTGGACACTCCATTGGCAGGATGTCTCCATGAAGACCTTACACTGCAGCAAAGCAATTCCTATTCTGAGCAGCTCAACAGACATAAAATTTTCACTCGGGGAGGAGGGAGGGAGTCAGCAGAGTTCATCTCAGCTGTGCGTGTATGCACACACACACACACACACACACACACACGGGTACAACATTCACGTAGTCACACAGTGGCCCATGTCACAGGCAGAGAACCACACACACATACCACGTCATGCATGCAACACTGTACCTACACCAACTACACCTGTACCTTTGTGTATTTTATATATTTGAGTCCCTAAATTATACAGACAAAAACGCACTCACCGATTATTCTAGCCACCTTCACCCTCATGGAATACACTTACCATCAGCCATACTCATAGATCCATACATGTAACATGTGCATACACATGCTTGGAGATAATGCCACACATACCCTTTCTCACAGCCACACGCAACACGTGTACACACACAAAAAATGTGTTCACAACTCCTCAAGGTCATCTCTTTATATCTCAGCACAAATCTGTAGGAGTGGTTCCATCCCCTCCCCTGGGCCATCATTCATCTCTGGCCAGTGGCCCTGGGGTGCTCCCTGCAGCAGAAGCTGTCTGGGTGACAGGTTCAGGAGTGGCATGATGGTTGGCTGAGTAATCCCTGAGCTTCATCCAGGGCTCATATCCCTAACTACCCTTTCAGCACACACTGCCATCACTCTTCCTCCCAGAATCCAGGTTGACCCGGGTTTAAATCCTGACTCCCCTCTCACCAAATACATCACCCCCTTGTCCTCAGTTTCCTTGATGGTGAAAAGAGGTGATAAGAGTGATGCTCTTGCAAGGTTGCTGTGTCGATTAAAAAGCATCAGGTATGAAAAGCACTCAGCACTGTGTCTGGCACAGGATGAAAGTGCAGTAAATAGGGACTCATTAATGCTAATAAAAATAAGCCACCCACATAGACTCCCATCAGATGCCATGCAGACAGCCTCTCTTCACAGCCCCTTTCATACGAGTGGGTGGTGGTGAGGGGTGGAGGGTAATTACTCTCAGCATCCAAAGAGGATGTCAGTCCTGGGAGACAGGAGGCTGCACCTGGGTGCCCCTCCCCTCGCCTGCCCAGCCCCAGCCCTTGGGTCACCTTGGCCAAGCCTCTGCTTGAACTTCTCTCCTGCTGGCTCTGTGTTCTTCACCTGAGTCTGCATCATCCCTACTCCTCCCTCTACCAAGGTCCCCAGGCCCCTTCTTCCCTTGGGCTTCTGCCACCTCAAAGCAGGAAAGTGGCTTTCTGGATTATTTTGCATTTTTGGTATTCAGAGAGAAGCTCTTGCACTAATCTCCCCACTCTAAATGCTTATCACATTCCTCTCAGAGCCACAGGAGCTCCCCCCTCCCCATCTTTTATTCATCACCTTCCACCAGCCCAAACACGGGAGCCATGGTAATGTAAACCCTCCAAGGACTGCGGATTTCAGGCCAGCCACTGACCCTCCCCAGGCACCAGAGCCCTGCATGGGGGAGATGGAGGGGTCCTAATGAGGTGCCTGGGCTCTAGGGATGGAGTGAGAGAGTTGGCTGGGCCATCACCCTGGGGCAGGGGCTGCTGTGGGCCAGGACTCCTGACTCACAGGGCACCCATCCCTTCCTGTCCCCAAAATCTCACCCATGTCTGCCACCATCACAGTGACAAGTGCCAAGCTCTGTCTCTGATATCTTATCATCGTACTATCCTTTAACATGATAAACCTGGACCACAGTGATATATGAGCACCCGTGTTTACAGCAGCACAATTTGTAATTGCTAAATCTTGGAAACTGCCCAAATGCACATCAACCTAGGAGTGGATAAAAAAAAAAGATGTGATATTTTTATACAGTGGAGTACTACTCAACTATAAAGAAGGATAAACTCGAGGCTTTTGTAGGTAAATGGATGCAACTTGAGACCATATGCATAAGTGAAATAAATCAGATTTACATGTGTAAGCATCAAATTGTCTCCTTAATGTAAGAAACTGAAAGAGTAAATAAGATCCAAAATCTACAGTAGATACTGTGAAAGGGAAAGAAACTGCTCAAAAGGAAAAACAACTGGAATGGGAGAAAGGAGAAAAGATAGAAAGGAAGAGAAAAAATATATAAATATGCAAGATAGCTAAGATAGTTATACTACTAATTTCTTTTAGCTCATTGAAGAGGATGGTTTGTGCTTATGCTGTTTGATCAACTCCGCATGCCTGTATCTTGTAATCTGAGCAACTACTCTAAACATAATAATACACAATATGTTAACCATTCTTAATTTCTTATTATATTGTTATGAAATTCTGTATCATTGTTTTTTATTGTTTTTCCCCTTTAAAATTAAAAACATGATAAATCTGGGAGGGAGATATAGGTAGTGATCGCATGTGATAGATGATGAAATGAGGCTCAAAAAGAGTTGATGTCCTCAAGATCACACAGAAGGGAACAATAAACCTGACCCCAGGACAGGGCAGAAACCAAGAACCCCACTCAGAGTTATTTGCTGGTTTACACTCACTGGATTCTTACCATGAGCCAGCACTGGCTAACATGGCAAAGATTCTGGCCTGAATGACCACAGCAAAGTATAGGATCTTCCCCAGTGCAATGTAAGTGTTTCAGCTGGGAAGCCCAGAGGTCTGTGGGAACTCAGAGAGGAGAGTGTCTAATGCAAAGTTAGGTGAGGGGTCACAGAGGCTGAGACCTGCAGCATCAGCTGGGATTAGCACAGAGCAGAAGGGGGAGGAAGAATATCTTCCAGCGAAAAAGCTAGTGGCCCAGCCTTGTAAGGGCAAAGAATATTATGTAGTGCATGTGTTTTTCTGTGGCTGGAGTAGGGGGGTCCCCTGTGGAATAGCTGAGGAGTAAGAACAGATGAACTCAGATAAGAAATGATCACTTGGAGCCTTGAACAACTTTTTTCCAGGTTCCTCCAATTAACTCCCAGCCATGTTCCTTGCCAGGCTGAGTGGGTCTGAGTGATCCAGAGAGTCATCACCCAAGGGGCCTCAGCGTTAGTTTAGAGAGGTCCAAGGACAGCAAAGCTCGCTGCAGAGCAATGGGATCCTGAGGGCGACAGCGCAGACGCTGTGTCTGATGAAAGCCAAAGGTGCCTGGTGCGTGAGGCTATCCTTTGGTCCCTCGCACTCTCCCTTGGGGAATCTGCTGTCCTGTGGGTGACACCTTGAAGATCAGTGAAGAGCTGGGAGGTGGAAGTGGGCCCAATACTTGTTCAAGGGCTTTCTTTTATTATTTTATTTTGTTTTGTTTTATTTTATTTTATTTTCTTGGTACCGGGAATCAAATTCACAACCTTGCACCTGCCAGGCAGGCACTTACACTACTGAGCTAAATCGCTGATAAAGGCTTTCTTTTATTTATTTATTTTATTTATTTATTTATTTATTTTTGCGGCACCAGAGATCGAGCTCACAACTTCAGGCCTGCCAGACAGGCGCTTAAGCCATTGAACCAAACTCCTGGCAAAGGCCTTCTTTTAAATGTGAACTACAAGGCGTTAGGTGACCTAGGCTCAGACACAGACCGTGCCTCTAATGCTGGGTGAAGCTGGGTGAGCCTTTGTCTCTCTTTGGACAAGGTTGGGTTACTTTAGTTAAGAAACAAGAAGGGGATAGGGAATAAAGAGTCAGCTGACTTTAAGTCCTCTAATTCTAATAATAAGAGCAAAGGGGATTATCCCGACATTCTGATTTTGTGATTTAGCTTCTCTGTTCTCTCCAGCCCATGAGCATCTTGAGGGCAGGATTATCTTGTTTGCTCTGGAATTCACAAAATCAAGCATGGGGCCTGTCACAGAAGAGGTGCCCTGTAAACATTCATTTATTCATTCAACAAATATCTATTGCTACATGCCAGGGTTAAAGCATTGAGTAAATGAGAGGAGGTCTCTGCCTTTTAAAAGTCTAATGAACTGTGGGGCAGTACGCAAACAAGTAAATAGACACCTAAATGAGATAGCTTCCACCAATGGGCTGTACCACAGACACAGTGACATCGGGGAGTGGTGTGGAGAGGCTCCGGTGAGAGGCCTCTGGGTGAGGTTCACAGGCAGCTGAGCCTTTGAGAGATATGGAAGAGCACCGGGACACAGGAAAGAGAAGCAAAAGGCTGGCAGGTCCAAAATACAAAAGCAAGAGCACCCATTGGGGGAAGAAGGCAGGAGGAGATTTCAAAACACACCAGAAGCAGCCTTTGCAGGGAGTTTTGGGCTGTGCAGGAGTTTGGACATTATTGTAGCTCGATGGGAAGCTTTTGGAGGATTGTAATCAGGGACATAGCACGATCCCATTTATGTTTTTTTGTTTTTTTCTGCACCGGGAATTGAACTCACCATCTCGCGCCTGTCACACAGGCGCTTAAATCACTGAGCCAAACTCCCAGCCCTGGTGAGGCAAAGTCTCACTGTGTAGCTCAGGCCGGCCTTGCGTTCACGTTGCAGCCCAAGCCGGCCTCAAACTCACAACACTCCTCCTACCTCAGCCTCCCGAGTGCTGGGATTAAAGGCGTGCGCCACCACGCCAGCCTTAGCCGCTCATGCTTTTGAAAGATCCTTTTGGCTGCTCCCAGAGAAAGGGTTATGGGGCGGGAGAGAAAGCAGGAGGAGCCTTAAGGAAGGCTGATTTGTTGCCAGACAGTCGGCCCCGCCCCTGATCTCCAGCACCTCGGACAGCGCCACCCGCGCGTTCCCTTATAGCGCAGGCTCTTTCAACCTTTTCTGACACCCTGAGCTGGGGGCAACCTTGGGGACCCCTTCCGTGTGAATTTAAAAACAAATTAACAAAAGTTATTCGTTAGAACAGTTTTAAGTTCACAGGAAAATTGAGTGGCAAGTACAGGCGGTTCCCCTGGACTCCTATCTTCCTGTGGCTTTGAAACATTTTTAGTTTTAATTACAGAGCATTTCAACATACAAAAACACAGAAAATAATATAACAGGCCCAGATGTGTCCACCATGAATAAAATGTGGGGAATAACGCTTGGCCATGTTTGCTTCAAAACTTTACTTTTTAAAAAGGAAAATCAATAAAACCTGATGGGTTCAGCTGGGCCGAAGCTGGCGTTCACCTGTCCCACACTGATTTTGTGCTGTCATTACTCTGCCATGCAATCAAAACTCATATGCTCTACTATAGGATATTTTTTTTCAGGTTTACATAAATCGTAAAAAAAAAATGCTGAGCAATATGCTTTTTTTTTTTAACTCCATGTTTGATTTTGGAAACTCACACGTGTTTATGCATGCTGATCCATGGGCTCACCTTAAGCATGGTAGATTAGTTCATCATACTTATGAAGTAGTTTGCTTCTCCGATGACTGGCAGTTAGACTTCTCTCTGTTACATACTAAGATGCAGTGAATAGCTTATTCATGTTAGTCCAGGATATGGTAGGGGACTCTGCTGGTGCCCACCCGGGTGCCTTTTCCCTGTGGGTGGGTCCATCCCCCAGCTGCTGGAGTGTTGGCCACTGAGGGCTCATAGCTGCTGCCTTATTGGGAGATGCCCTCACCCATGGAGCTATACCACCCATCCACGTGTAGCCGACAGAGTGACTGGCTTTTATGGCCGTACAAAATATTGGCTGTCTCTGCCTAAGGCACATCAGCTCTGGTGTTAATGCTCCTGAGCTCCCTGTGGGATCAGATTGAAGCTAATCTCCAACTGAGAACACATCATTGTTTAGCACCTCAACCCACTTGCCTGCATTCCTGCTGCTCCCTTTCACCTGAGAGCTGCCCCTCAATAAATCACCTGTTCGAGAATCCCTAAGCCAGGTGTTGCGGTGCATACCTGTAATCCCAGCACTTGGGAGGCTGAGACAGGAGGATTGCCATGAGTTCAAGGCTAGCCTAGGCTACATAGTGAGTTTAAGTTCAGCCTGGACTGTAGAGGAAGATCCTGTTTCAAAAAGAATGAAAGAATGAAAAAGAAAGAAAGAAAGAAAGAAAAGAGAGAAAAGAAAAGAAAAGAGAAAAGAAAAGAATCCCAGTCCCAGGTTCTGCTTAGAGAACCCATCAGTGGTGGAGCTGTCTGGGTTGTAGATTGTTCATTTTAAAATTTACTAAGCACTCACCTTTAATCCTAGCACTGGGGAGGCTGAGGTAGGCTGAGCATTGTGAGTTTGAGGCTGGCTTGGGCTACAACGCTAGCGCAAGGCCAACCTGAGCTACATAGTGCGAACCTGCCTTAAAAATACTAGGGCCGAGAGTTTGGCTCAGTGGCTTAAGCACCTGTCTGGCAGGCACAAGGTTGCAAGTTTGATCCCCTGTGCCAAAAAAAAAAAAATTTACTAAGCACTTCCAAATTGTTCTCCAAAGTAATTGTGCCATCTACATTCCTCCAACAAGTTACAAACATCGCTATTTCACCCATACTTTAACCAACACTAATGTTAAAGACTCATTGGATTGATGTAATATGCTGTCTCATTATTCTTTTAATTTGCATTTCTACATTGACCAGTTTCTTTTTTTTTTTTTTTTTTTTTTTTTTTTGTGGCACCGGGGATAGAACTCACAGCCTCACACCTGCCAGACAGGCGCTTAAGCTGCTGAGCCAAACTCCCAGCCCTGGTTTTTTGAGGCAGGGTCGCACTATGTAGCTCAGGCCGGCCTTGCGCTCCGTGTTGTAGCCCAAGCCGGCCTCGAACTCACAACGCTCCGCCTACCTCAGCCTCCCGAGTGCTGGGATTAAAGGCGTGCGCCACCACGCCCGGCTTATTGACCAGTTTAAAACATGCATTGCATTTCCTTGTCCACTAGTTAGGAATCATTTTTATACCTTTATTGGCCATTTAAATTTCTTTCTCTGTTATTTGCTCATATCTGACCCAGTTTCCCTATTGGTTTGAAATGTTTTTGGAAAATTGCTTCTTTGGAGTTTTGTGGTCCTGCGGATTACACTTAGGGCGTTATGCATGCTAGGCAAGCACTCTACACACCTAAACTCTTAGCTCTTCTTGGTAGTTTTTTTAAAAAATTATTTTGGAAACCAATTCTCTCTTGGATACACAGGTTTCAAACAGTTTCATATGCTGAGTGTATGGCTTAAAATGTCTCTTTGTCATATAAAAGTTCTTGTTTTTAGTGAAATAATTTGTCAGTTTTCTTTTATTATTTATGTTTAATGTCTTGTTTTCTGCTCTAAGGTGAAAAGTTACTTTGCTCTGCTTTTTTAAAAAAGTTATAGTTTACTTTTTATAGTTATGACTTTAATCATCTTGGAACTTACATTTTGTGAGTGATGTGAGCAGAGATTCAATTTTATCTTTTTCCATAGGGAATCTGGTGGCCCTAACCTCATCCATTAAGTAGACCACACTCACTTTTGTTATGTTCGAGCTCTCATCCGTATTTGTATCTGTTCCAGGGCATTAGTTTCTCTTTTTTGTCTGTTGGTCTATTTCTGGGATCTAATGGAACTATCTTAATTATTCGAGTTTCATAATGACTATCGATACCTGCTAGGGTGAGGTTGCCTTCCTCTTCTTTCTTTTTCAAAATTGTCTTGGCTATTCTGGGTTCTTTATTATTCCATATACATTTTGGGGTGACCTTGTCAAATTGCAGGGAAAACTCTAGTGTGATTCTTAGTGGCGGTAAATTGTGCAGCTTAAATTGGAGGGAAAGAGCTAACTTTGCAGTGGTGCCCCCTCCCATTCACACACATGGGGTTCCCCCGCCTGAGTTCTTCTCTTGCATTATGTGCCTTGCCCAGGGTCTGCCTACGAAATGAACCTCCAAACCCTTCTTATCCTTCCTTGCCCAACTAAAATCCTTCCTCCTCCAGGATGTTCTCGGTGATAGGCCTGGCCATCCAGCCTCTCCGACCTCTTACCTCTCTATATACCCCATTTCCTGGACATTCAGCATAGTGGTTTTGATCAAGGGACCTCTTCATATCCTTTGGACCTCCATTTAATCTCTGCATCTCATTAATTTTTGTACTTTCAGGGCACATGGGACACAGCAGGTGTTCAATGGGGTCTAATGATCGGTTTTATGGGAAGAGGAAGGTGTTGTCATAGTTTTTTTCTCTGAGGTAACAGCAAGGTGGTTTGTGAGGGTGGGGACTGGAACTGAGTTTGAAGTCTAAGGAGAAACACAGCAGGTTTGATGTCAGACAGATCTAGCTTTATGTGGCAGTGGGGGTGGTGGTGATGGTTCCGTCACATGGCACACTAGTGCCTCTCGGAGCATCTTTTTGCCCCACTGATTTCTCCATTCCACTCTCCTAATCTGAGGCAGTCCCAGGAGGAAGCCTTCCCTCTGCTGACCTTATCTGCTCACCTCTATTACCAAGGGGAATCTGTTCCAAATGTCTGCGTCATTGGCTCCAATGGGCACAGCTGGCTCTGCTCTGCTTCTGTGTCCTCCCCAGCCTCTAATGCCACCACCCCAGCTCCACAGCTGTGCCTTCTGCCCCAGAGCCAAGATGGGTCCTCAGCTTCCTGACGTAACCATGGACCTGCTCACCCTGTCTTCCCTTCTTGCCCTGTGGTCCTGGGAAGTTGTTCCTGTGAGCGGTTTCTTCCATCAACAGATGTCTTCTTCCCCAGGACTCAGGCAAGGGCACTGCCCCCGCTGCACTGGTGGTGAGTGACATCTGCGTCTTGGGAGACAGAACTTGCTTGCAGACCACGGGATTTGGAGACTGGCAAATCGGGTTCTGATTCATCCCCCAACCTCATGCTTGACTTCAAGCAAGTTGACTTAGATGAGATTCAGCTTCCCCATGAGTCAAATGGGTGCACTGTCCCACTTCCGGGGAAAGGCAAGGAGCCCAGGAGGAGACAGTGAGTACAAGGTTATCCCTTCCCCACCAGCAGGGACGGAAGACATGGGACACGAGCAAAGATGAGGCAGAATTTATTCTATTTGTGGGTAAGTTCAAGACTCAGGCTGGGGACTACTGAGAGGCAGACCCCTGGGACCCGAGGGGAACCCACACTAGGAGCAGGGGCCACACTTCGGCAAGTGCCAGCCCCACATACCCCTGTAACTGTGAGGATCCCAAGCCCAGAAACCGGGTGAGAGTGGGGTGGGGTGGGGAGGAACACAGGGTCCTCCCTGCTCGAGTCCTGACCGTGTTTCCCACTTCCATAGGAAGGAAGAGCAGCTCGGCTATATAGTAATATAATATATAGAGGTGGAGAGAGCTGGCCGCGGCACCTGGACGGGCTGAGACTCCCCAAATTATTGCAGAAGGGAAAGGGGGCTCAGTGCTGGTGTCTCGCGGGGTAGCTGTGCTGGCTAGG
>RJWM01021711.1:0-34886 GCA_004363535.1 Dasyprocta punctata
AGTGGAAAAGGGAATGTCAAAGTATGTGGTGAAAGTGGTAATTTAAACTTGTATTCTGTCTTGTAGCTTGCTTTCTATAATATATTGAAATCGTTCCTTGGTTTTAAAGTTAGTCTTTGAGTTATCTTTTCAATATCTTTTCTAGGGTAGATTCGCGAGGCTCTTTCTATAGTGTGGATTGTTGCCTTTAGTAAGAGCATGTCGTCCATCTTGCCATTCACTCCACCAGTGGTGAAGAGACTCCTAGGATGGAAGAAATCAGCTGGTGGGTCTGGAGGAGCAGGCGGTGGAGAACAGAATGGACAGGAAGAAAAGTGGTGTGAGAAAGCGGTGAAAAGTCTGGTGAAGAAGCTAAAGAAAACAGGACGATTAGATGAGCTTGAGAAAGCTATCACCACTCAAAATTGTAATACTAAATGTGTTACCATACCAAGGTAAGTGTTGCTTGATCTGAAGTTTGATGACCTGCTGTTGAAAATTGCTTATGGGAACCTAAAGAAAAGCAGTTGAGTTTTTGTTACTTTCAGGTCACCTGTATAGTGATGATTAAAATATGACTGTTTGACCTGTCATATTAATTTTTTTTACTAGTTAAGTCTTGTTTATTTTATGAATCATTTTCTTGAGCAGTGAGGTTTATTCAAGCAAATATAAGATATTTAGATATTTTATCTTCATTGCCTACATTTGTATATTTTTCATTTCTGTGACGGGATGCTACTTGAATAAAGAATCAAAGCTCTTTATTACTGTCAAGTAGTGACTAACAGTTTTTTCCTTCCTTGCTCAAAATTTAAGTCAGTAAGGAATCACAAGAGGCTGCTGACTTATTGGTAAATATTATATAGTTCTTAGCTTTAAGTTGCAACATTATTTCTAGGAAAGAACAGTATGTAAGGCAGTTTCTTACATGCATGTAGTCGTCAGAATCTATCTCAAAAACTGACTTCTTATATTGGAAGGACCTGATATTGAAGAGGTTGAAGTTTTGAGTATAAATTTAATCATTTGCAGATAAGTACCACTGTAGAAGTGGGTTTTTAAAAAATAAAGCGGCCAATGGTTTTTAAGTGTTTCATTTCTTTGTACATTATAGGGTTTTTTTGAGTGTCAAAAATAAAGAATTCTCTAAAATGAATGCAGTGTCATATATGTAGGCTTGCATATAGGATGTAAAATTGTTCTACTTCTTTCCATTGAGCTTTGAGACACACACTCCTGGTGCTTAAGCATAATACATCCCAGTAACACTAGCCTGTGTACTTGCAAATACTCATATAGACTATTTCCTGCCCCGTTTGGTAGGCTAGTTACCCATTTTTGTTACCTTACTTGTTTCATGTGTATTTTAAATAAGTCACCTGTCTTAGTCTATTCTTTTGTTTTACAAATGCTGTGTAGTCTTTTCCTGTATATGAGATGGTTTGTAGACACAAGGGATACCGTGATGATAAAATACAAGGGTTCCTGCCCTTCAGAGGGATAGATCCACATACTAAGCAAGCGAACATGTCAGTATAATTTGAGGTGGTGAATGAGTACAAAAACAACAGATATGCAGAATGATAGAATATGCCTTGAGGACTGAAAAAGCTGTTGGATTGTGATGCTTGAGGTAAACCCTAAAAATCAGGAGCTAGCTGAAGGGGCTTCTAGGTAGAGGAAAGAGCCTCTGAGGTGGGAAACAGGTTCTCATATTAGAATATTTAAAAGAAGGGAGAGTTTAAAACATGGTAGGAATCTGATCCTACAGGGTGTTGTAAAGTACTGTGGGAGTTGAATGAATGTTGGTCTAAATATAAACCAGGGAGGGAGAGAAGAGAAGTGGTAGTGGTAGTAGGTTGGATGTAAGCAGAAAAGTCATCTAGGATGCTGTGAAAGTAGTCTACATGCATGATAATGTAGGTGGACGGGGCTGTGCTAGCAACAAAGTGAATGGATTCTGCATGTGTGTTGAAAGTGGAACGGACATGTCTTGGTGTGAATTGGCTAAGAATAAGTCAAGGTGTATTAATCTTTCATTGCTAGGGCGGTGGCATTCAGTTGAAACGTGTGTTAAATGGTTATTACATGACTGACAAGATCTTTCTTATTGGTGTTTACTCTTGAGTTATTTGCTTTCTAATGAGGGGGAGAGAAACTTTAAAATAGAAGATAAGAATTTTACAAAATGTGATAGATGTTGTGAAACAAGTACACTCAGGGAACTACCTCCAGAGAAGGTTTGTGGCAACTTTCTATTTAGAGAAATATTGGTGTCACGGTGGAGTCTGGCTGGTGCAAAGGTGGAATTCCTCAGAAGTGTGTTTTTTCAAGAGTGACACTGTGAAATAAATACTGTGGAGATCAGGGAGAATTGGTCAAGGGTTCCCAGCAAGGAGTTATCTTTAAGGTATAGAGTGAAAGGTACAGGAGATGGCAGGGGTGACTGAATATAGTCAGGAATCACCACATGCTGTGGCAGGCTGTTTACAGTCAACCTGAGTGTGACTGGAGTGTGGAGACACTGAAAAGGCTTAGGTCTAGAAGGCCCAGCCAGAAGTCAGATTGAATTTTAAATAACAGCATCTGACTCCATTGATGAAACAAAATACTCTGTCACAAGTGGAGTAGGGAGACCACTCAGTATGTTATCTCAATAAAGGGAGCTCAGTGGTCCATGCAGAGATGGGATGTGGTTTTGCCCGTTTCCACTCAGGTCACATTGCCGTTGTAGCCGTTGGCCGACAGAGAAGCCAGAGGATAGAGCTGTTTCAGGGAGAGGCAGCAGGGAGCGGGTAGCCTGGTGATTACAAGTAACTCCATGGGTGTTTATACTGTGCAGGTCAACATAGTCGCATTTCTTTTCTTCATTTTTTTGTTCTTTTTATGGCATATTTTAGAAATTTCTTTTCATATTCTAGAGCTTCTTCATCATGAAAAGTTTTTCTTTTACCTGATTAATGAAGGTTAAAGAAGTGATTGTTGCTCATTGCTTTGTTTTTCAGTATCCAAAAAGTTCCTTGAAGTTTAGAAGTTTGCCTGTCTAACTTGGTGTGTATTTCATGTAGATTTGTTAGTGTTGATGGTCAGAAACTTCTTGCACTATAGTTTAGGGCCATATATTTTCTAACTTTAGGAGAGCAGTTATATTCTTAAATAGTAAAGATTTTTCAGACTTCAAAGTATAAGTAAATTCAGTTGACGAACATGAGAAATTTCTGAATTAAAAAAAAAGTCAAATGTTTTCCGTTGTAATACTTGTTATGTTGACTTTTAGCAGTTTCAACCCTTGTACTCTCTGCCTCACTAATATTAAAGGTGAGATTAACAAGTTCCTGAGGGCTCGAACCCCTTAGGGGTATAGGCATGATTGTCACATGTTGCCCCATGGAACTATCATGCATTTGCCACTGGTGGTTTAGAACCTCCCAACAGTGACACAAGCGAATTATGACTCCATTATGAATATGTTAAAGTTAGAAACAGTCCTGGCTTTATAACCCTCCTAGTTCCCTCACCCAATTTCTCTTGCCACATCTGAAGGTTTGGAAGCTTGCAGTTAAGAGATATATATCACTGCCGCTTCCTTCCTACCATTGTGTGTAGTGACACAAAATAATTCAGGGACAGAAGTTAACCTGGTAAGCTGCAGTTGGCTAACTAACATTAAGTTTCATGAAGCATTTCTGTCTCAAAATTTTTAAGATTGAGGGAAATTTTCATGAGGCAACTCAGTGGCAGTTGATATTTAGTAAAGAATTAGATATGAGAAGAAAAAATGACTTTCAATACGTATTAGTTTATAATAAAGCAAAATCCAAACCTGCTGAGAATGGAGTTCTGCAAAATTAAAAACAGGTAGTGTTCAAAATGTTCAAAGTGGCAATTTTATAATGACTACTATACATATATATGGGAATGCAAGATTTGTTATTTTCATAAGCATAAGTTATAAGGACTTTCCTAAGGTGGTGGTTATATAATTGCATATTTTTATCTTTCATTCCAAGGAAACAGGAACACAGTCAAAGATTTCTGATATCGTTCATTATTGTTTATAGTAGCAAAAAACCAATCATAACCCTTAGTTGCCTTGACACTAATGTTAAGAAAGCATTTCTAACTCAGACAACAGCTGAACAAGTAAAAGAAAAATTTCTTTCCAGTTTCATAAAAAATAGATGTAAAAGTTATAAGTATCTGAAATTATAAAGTGGACTTATTTCAAAAAGAAAAAATAAAATGACAAGATAAATAAGCACAAGCAGTCATCTGAGGATGATTCAGCTACAACAAATCTATTAAATAAAATAACCACATAGTCACATTTAAAAAGAATTTGATTACCTTAATGAATCTGGAAAAAGCTGCCTTATTAGATTCAGTATTCATGTTAACAAATAGGACATTTTCTTAATTTCCTAAGGTATGCATCTAAAATGTTACTCTTAATCATGAAACTTGGGAGAGATACGATATGCTAAATTGTTAAGTGATTATCTGTGGAGGACCTAAAAATAATCGTGCAGTTTTTTCCTATATTTTAAATATAAAAGTGTGTTTTATCTTAATAATTAAATCATAATTGAATAGAAATTTTTTGGCAATTTAAAAATTTTGAGACAGTCTTGCTTGGTAGCCCAGGTTGACCTTGAGCTCACAGCTGGTATTATAGGCATGTGCCACCATGCCTGGTGCCAGTTTTATTCTTGTCTATATTAAGTTAAGCCTACTTGCTTTTTGTATTCTTGAAAGTTAGTTTTCTTTGAAAGGCAATTCTAGTTTTGTTTTGTTAGTAGTCTTTTCTTTTTTTAAAGAGTTACTTGAACACATGAAGTAGTATTTGCATATCATTGAAAATCAGACACAGATTATACAGTGGAAAAATACATCACCTCTTCCTCCCCTGTTCTTTTGTTACTTGGTTCTCTTCTTTAGTGATAGTTTTGTTACTGGTGTCCTTCCAGGGTAATATGTTTCTTTTTAATGTTGTCAGTGGCTTTTGGATTTTGTTTGGCATAGTCTAACTTAAACATCACCATAATTAAAATAACTGCAGATTGCCAATCTTTATTTCTGACTTCATATATGTGCCTTTTTATTTGTCTTGATTAAATAGGAAGTAACTTAAGAAAAGTCTTTAAACTGAAACTGGTATTCAGTTTTTGTTTGTTTGTTTAGTTTTGTTTTTGGTACCGGGAATTGAACTCACAACCTTGTACCTGCCAGGCAGGCACTTAGGCCACTGAGCTAAATCCCTGGCCCTATTTTTTGAGACAGGGTCTCACTATGCAGTTCAGGCTGGCTTTGCATTCACTTTGTAGCCCAGGCTGGTCTCGAACTCACAGCGATCCTCCTGCCTCAGCGTCCTGAGTGCTGGGATTAAACACGTGCCACCACACCCAGCTGGTATTCAGTTTTTATTAAAACTAGTACCTTTACATTATTTCAGGAGGAGTTAATTCTCTCTTCTCTTGCAATCCTAGGGGAATGTGTCCGTCGGGGGCAGTCCTGTATGGAGCACTATGATGGAGGGAACTCTGAATTTGAAATTCGAAAACTTGTTTTGATTTAGCTTCCTCAGTACTAATGAGTGATTCTAGGAATATGACTTTTTTTTTTACTGTTTCTTCATTTGTGAATGATGATGGTGCTATGCAAGTAAGACTTTTAGGTGCACTGAAATAATGTAGGCAAGATTTTTAAGCTATATAAAGCAATAATGTAACTGTGAATGTGATTTATTTGAAATATTTATACATATTGCATGTCTTTATTTTCCTTTTCATACTTTGCAAGAGAATGAACATAAAATTGCACATATTAAATTGTTTTGTACCTTTCTTAGAAAAAGTTTCTGCCAGGCAACACCGTTATTATGCATAATTGTTTATTCAAATGTGTAACATTTATTTGTAAAGTCAGAGCAATGAAACTTTTGTAAATGCAAATTAGAACTTTGAGTATAAGTAATAGATGTGCTTTAATCAACCTGAGCATTTGATTTTGTCATTTTCTGTATGCCCTGTTTATTAGTTGTGAAAGAACTTCTGTGAAACACATTTTGGAAAGTATTTGTGGGGGTGCTTAACCTTTATCTGGTGCTTAAGTTTACAGTTAGAAGGTCTTTTGAGGGAGCTGTTTCTCCAGGACTGGTATTCAAAGCCCATCATTCCCTTTATAACTGTCTTAGTTACTTTTCTTATTGCTGAGACAAAATACCCAGTGCCCACAAGCTAAAGGAGAAAAGGTTTATTTAGCTTACAGTTTGTAGAAGGTTTTAGTCCATAATTGTCTGGCTCCAAGCCAGAGGTGGCACATGGCAGAGGGGAAGCTGTTGCTCATGGCTGCAGAAAACAGCAAAAGCAACGACAGAGAGACGAGACTCTTTCTGTCCCTTATGTTTAATGCAGGCTACCTCCCCTAGAGCAGGTGTAGCACTCATACCCTTAATCCCAGCATTGGACCATGAATAATCACAAACTCTAGATTCAGCTACCTTTGAAAAAATCTGCCTCCATCCCCCATAACTGCATGAACTTTGGGGGGATATCCAGACATAAATCATATAATAGTAGCCCTAACCCTCGCCCTAAGATGCCTGTAAGATTACCACATGTTGTCTGTAGAAATGTAGCATAATAGTAAAACACTAGTTTTGGATATCTTACAATCTTTATATCTTCTGTTATACTTGGGATAAAATAAACATGTTCTGCTTTGTTATTTGAATTTTTTTTCATTTTGAATTTGGTTATTTTTATGGATCTACATTTTGAGTTTACTGATCTTATTTTTGTGCTGTATTCAGTGTACTGTTAATAAGTTCTTTGTACATATTTCAGTTTCAGTGTGTTTCTTTGGTGTAAATTACAGATACCTTGAATTCTTTACCTATATTGTCTTATTTTCCTGAATTGTCTTTAATATACTTATTTTCTTTAAAGTCTGTCATTCAAAATTGGATCATCTGTTGGACTTCTACTGTTATTATTTGTTCATCCTTGTATCATTTGCATTTTTCTGCCTCTTCACATGTCTTGTGTAAGTTTGATTGCCATATGTTGAATATAATGTTTAAAATTCACATATGGGAACAATTAATAGATGCTCCAAATAATGCTATCCTAAGAATATTTTTTTCTTGTTTTGTTAGGGTGCTAGAGAGGAGACTGATCTCCTTCATCTAATCGGGTTGAACTGAGTTGGGACTAGATTGCTATTTTAATTTGACTTAGTCTAGCACTAGTTTATACCTCTTCTTCAGGTAGGGCTCTGCTGGGATTTTGGAAGCAAGGCACACTGTCACCTAATTCTCAAACATTCTGGGAAATTCATTTCTAATATTTAGTAGGTTAAGTTTGTCTTTTAGTCTCAGATTTAAAATCTGATGACTATCTTGAAGGAGATTCATAGAATTGTTGACAGTTCTATTTTGTTCTTTTCTTGATTAGGATTTCTTCCCCAGACTAATCCTAGTCCCTTAACTGTACCTAGAATCTGCAAATGACCCAAAGGGAAGAAGTAGCAAGTAGTTGTCAGTGCATCTAGAAAGTGTTGTTATTTTTTTTTTTTTTAGTTCATCTGGATCTCATTATTTTGATAGCTCTCCATTGCCTTAAAATGAGGTTTTGTTTCATTTTGTTCTATTCTTTTCCCTCTATTTGTTGGAATAGGAATGTTGACTTGCTTATGTCTTGCATGGAACTAGAACTGTAAAAGAATATTCCAATGGAAAGCCTTCAAGTTTTTATTTCAGAGAACCAAAATCTGAGAACAGGTTGTATGTGACCTACTTTCATAATTGAGATGCTGTGTCATTCCTGCAAGACTGGCAAAAAGGATTTCTGCAGACAAGCATTGCTATACTTAAATCTGTCACTCACATTTAGGCTGTATAAATAAAGACTTCAAAAGGACCCCAGAGTTGAGAACTCCTTAGAGACAGTAGTATGTATGATTTTATTTCCCCTTCCTTTTATCCAAATTGAAGATCTTCAGAAGATCTCTGTTTGCTGTTTCTGCAAGGGCTTGAGAAATACATAAACTGACACCTGACTTCTATCTAAAAAACAAGAGGCAACCTAGAGCTGCCTCTGTAGCAATAAAGAGAGAATACAATGGAATGACTTGCCTTTTCAAAGTGTGATGGATCAAAGCTGCACAAGTTATGCCATGGACTGAGTAGAGTTTATTAGGATAGTTGAAGTTGCATTGTCTTGAAAGAACCTAGAGGCCCACCTTAGTTGACGAGTTAAAGTGACCAGGCAGAACAGCCTAAGAAGTTCCTGAAGTGAACTGGGAGGGAAAAATGTCATTTGGCATTTGACCTTGTCAGAACCCACATGTTACTGTCCCATCAGAACCTTCACTTCTTGTTTCTTTTTAGTATCTATATGAGGGGCAGAAAAATAATGATACAGTATTTAAGAATGCAGGCTGTACTCCTGCTACTTGCTAACTGTGTGACTTTAGATATGTTAGTCTAATCCAATGCTCCTAGTAACCTGTTTGTCCAGGATTAATGATTAGTATGTTGTGTAAGGGCTTAGTATTATGCCTGCTATATGGTAGTTAATAAATATCAACTATACGTGGAATAGACCCCTAACCCAAATTTGATTTTGATGGGAGCCTTGTGTTGCCACCTATACATAGAGGTCATGACAGGTTTATTAAACACATAATGAAAGTAGGACATCTCCCAGATTGATCCAAAAATGACTTGAGAGAACAGTGATAAGAGACTTTCTTGAGGTTTTATGTTGACTAGGGATAGGGGCTGGAGTCTGAGATAACTGTTCCTGTGCTTATGCATGTGCTGTGACTTGCCTGGTTTGAAATTACCTCAGCACCAGAGAAGGTGTCTGGGCTTTCTTACTAGCTTGTCCAGGTTTGAGGCAGAAGAGGAAGAGGGAAAGGTGTGACTTGAAAACTATCAGCAATCAAAGATCAAAAATGTAGTTAGATTCCTTTTTTAGATTCAGGTAAGATAAAAAGAAAATGACACTTAGATACATCATAGCTAAATTGATGAAGAGAAAATCTTAAAGCAGCCAGTAAAATAGCATGTAACATACAGAGGAACAATGACATAAATGACATAAATGCTTGGTGACTTCCTCAAGAGAGTGTAACTGGAAGATTGTAGAATGATATCTCTAAATTGCTGAATTTGAGAAGTCATTGTGATACTGAGGATTTAAATGCCTAACTTAAAGACATACAGTATGATGCTGACATAAAAAAATAGGTAAATGGCATAAGATTAAAAATTTACTTGATTATTTGATTTTTCAGCAGAGATTCCAAGGGAATCCAGGAAGTAGGGAGGGAAAATTCTTTAAAAAAAAAAAAAAAGAGCCCTAGAACAATTGGATATCCAAATGGAAGACTGAGGCTAATTCCACCTTATACTACTCAAAAAAGTTAATTCTAGATGAATCATAGTTCTCTTTTAGAGGCTAAAACTGTAAAGTTTGCATAACTAAATATAGGGGAATATACTTGTAACTTGGGAAAACAGATTTTTTATTTAAAGGATATTGAAAGCAATAACCATGAGAGAAAGCTTGGTAAGTTAGACTTAATCAGTATTGAAAGTATCTTGTCAATATGAGAAAAAAGAATTAGCAAATCAAGAGTGGAAAAAAACAATTGCAAAACAAATTTCCAAAAGGAATTTATATCCAAAGCTTATTAGGGATTTCTTTAATTCCTAAGTAAAGCAATATATGGCCAAATTTTAAAAATTGACAAAAGAGTTGAATGCCTCTTACAAAAGAAGATACACAGAAGTCCAGTAAGAAAATGAAAAGGTGTGTGATATCAGTAGGAAAATGCAAATTAAAGCCACAAGAAAATACTACCCCCAAAATGCAGTTTAAGAGTGAGGGTATTGAAAAAGCAGGAACTTTTGTATAATGAGGGAAGAAGTGTAACATGGCACTGCCATTCTGGAAAGAGATCTTTCAGTTTGTTATAGAACCAAATTTATATCTATCCATTATCTGAGGAAATTTACTTCGAGATGTTTACTTAGGAGAAATGAAAGCACATGCATGTGAATGTTTATAGCTGCTTTATTCACGGTAGTTATAGCCTGGCAGCAGGTTAAATGTTTATCATTCTATAAGAAACAAATTATGAATTCTTCATGTAATGGACAACAACACTAAAAAGAATGAACTGTACTCATATATATTAATATGGGTGAATCTCAAAAATCTGAGTCAGGCACACAAAAGAAGACACATTGTATTATTAGCATTTATATGACATAAGATAACCTGTGGTAAGTATAAAAAAAAATGATTACTTCTGGGGAGCTAGGGGGGTGGACTGCAGGAAGAGTATTGATCTTGAGAGGGTTATGAATTACACAATTTATGCCTTTGATATTCAGAAAATAATGCCATTAAAATTTGTATTTCCACTATGTAAGTTGTCTTTTGTCAATAATGAACTGTCCTTACTATGCATGCTGAAGTGTCTAGTTTTGAAATGTCTGTAGTATCAAAAAATAAAGAGATTGGTGGATAGAGGGAAAGTTGGGTAGCTACATGATAGAGCAGATAAAGCAAATGTTAATTGTAGAATCTAGCTGGTAAAAATAGTAAGGAAATTGAAGGGTGCAATGTCATTAAGATGCTTTTAAGTTTAACGTGTTTGATGCAGAAATGGGAAGGTGATGAATGTTTACTGAGGTGCCCAAGAAGTTACTTTAAAATCACTGGAACTTTTTCCTCCATAAAATGTTTGTTTAATTCATATAAATCAGCTGTACAGGGCTTTTTCTAGACTTTTTCATAATAGAATGGGTTGGTACTTCATAGGAATCTTTATTTCATAAATATTGAAGACTTAGGAATAAAGTTACTCCTGATATGCCTGGATATGGATTTGAAATTTTTTGTTGTTATTGATTAGGAAGATTCAGCATTACATACATGTTACGGTTTGAGTCTGGATGTCCCCTCAAAGCCTCATGCAGTCATGTGGGCAGGCTTCTACAGTTTGTGAGTGATTTATGGTCCAATGCTGAGATTATGGGTGTGAGTGCTGCACCTATGTGGGTGTGGCCCTACATACATTATAAGGGGCAGAAGGAGTCTTCGTTTGCTCCTCCCTTTTTGCTCTTGTTGCTTTTGCTGTCTTCCACCACCATGAATGGTTGCCCTTCTGCCAGGCCACCCTGCCTTTGGAGCCAGCTGATTAAGAACTGAAACTTCCACAAACTGTTGATGTGAGCTAAATAAACCTTTCCTTCCTTAATTTTGGACTCAGGGTATTTCATCTCAGCAACGAGAGAAAAGTAACCAACAACTGTGTATTTTTAAAAATTCTCCTTTATGTACATGTAAAGTTATGTAAGTAAGAAGAATACATAGCACAGTGGGATGAGCTCCTCTAAAACCTAGGTCCATTTGTGGTACCTGAAATCTGGATACATTATTTTGTTTTGTTTTGAAGCGTTGAATGAAATCCTGACATCTAAGACACATTTGGTGACTGAGTTTGTTTTGGAATGACCATAATATTTCATCGCTACTGGATAAATTTGGAAACTTCCTACAAAGGGTGAAGGTTGAACCTGTTAAACTGTCTTGATTTATTACTGTCAAAATAGACCTTAAATTATGAAGGAATGTAAGGCTTACCAATTATTACTGGTGATTTACCTTTTAAAACAAACTTCCTGCTACTTCTGTAATTTTCAATTGTTTTTGTTCAAGAATATATCAAATTGTTGAGAGATAGTTATTAGCATTTGAAAATACAGCAATTTAAAAAATAGAATTTGCAACTATTTGCATTTTGCAAACAAATCAAAATATAGAGAAAAAATTGGGATTCTTAGGCAAAGGACTCTCATCCTTAATTAAGAATGTTTAATCAAAGCAGTTTCATTATTTTTGACAACATAGTAACGTTTAAATATTTATAATTAGATGTTAATATATATCTTTCAATAATTTTTGCATTTCTTGAGAAAATATTTCCTGACTTGTCGAAGTTTGAAAGCACTGAGTTTAAATCATTATTCTAGAGAAGAATTTGGGTGCATGCATGCATGTGTACGTTACTGGGGATTCAGCTCGGCCTTCACACTAAGATACAGCCCAAGGGTCTCAGTAAGTTACTAAATTGCCCAGAATGGGCTTGAACTTGTGATCCTCCTGCCATAGCCTCCTAAAGTGCTGGGGTTAGGGTATGTACCACCTTGCCTGGCTAGAAGTTGGGCTTTTAGGTAGATTTCAACCCTGACTGTCACCATGTAACTCTTTGATGTTTGATCATTAAACTGCTCAGGTTTCTTTTCCTTTTTTGGAATCTAATGGTATTATTAATATTACAGAGTTGGTATTGGGTATAAATTAGATAACATGTGTACAGCAATTTGAATATTGCCAGCTACATAGCAAATGGTTAAAATAAGTACAAGCAACTTCTGAGTAAGTTTTCTGTAGTCAGTGAAAACTTAATTGCTTTTTTGTATCCTTTCCTAATTTGTTAAGAACAAAGGTTGTTCTTAAGGACAGGTTTGTTCTAAAGCAACTTTCTTGGTAGTAGAGGGAAGGTAAAAAGCTGTGGAGACAGGCATATTCTTTTGCCCAATTCTCATCTTCATCTGTAGTGATAATGATATACATAGATGTAGTATGTGTGAAACTTCTTTGTATTACAGTCATTATCCTTTGACTCCTGAGTTGCTTAAAATACAGATTTTGTCTTTGCTAGTTGTAAAAGCATTATTCTGTTAATGTTAGAAATAATTGTGGATACATAGTTACAGATTATTCCCAAGAAGTCCATATTACATGAGTATATCATACACAGAACTGGAGCCTTAAGTAAAATTCCTTTTGTTGATAGGATTTTACCAATTTATTAATGCTTTTAATTTTACTCAGTGGTCAGCATGCTTTAAAGTACAACCTTGCTTCTTACCCCTGTTGATTTGTAGAATAATTATACTCTAAGATCATGAAAATAAATTAGTACAGTGATAAAATTTATTGCTTCTGACTTTGGTTGTTTAAATGTTGTGATAAATCATACAGATATGACAGGAACAGTAAAACTAGTTTAAAGATATATCAGATTCTGTAAATGTGCCCTTCTGTACTCAAAGCCAGTGTTTTCTTGAACTTACTATTGTTTCTCTTTTATTTCTTAATTAACAAGTATGTAATTGAATGTGCATGTTCTTAATATAAAAAATATAATTGATACATATATACATTGTTAGTGGATGGTAGAATCAAAGTGCAAAATGTTAATTTAGATGAGTATATAAAATATATATGCTTGGATATGATTTGTAAACTGTAGACTATGTTTAGAAGTTTCAGTTTTCAGAGGTTAGTTTATTCTTAGATGAAAGAAATCTTTAATGTGTTACTTTTACTGATACTTTAAAAATGATTAGAAGGGGAATTTGATAAGACTTACTTTCAGTTTACTACTGATTTAGTTAATCTAATATTCTGTATGCCACAAATATGGTTGGTATATTCATGCCCTTAGGACGTGCGCTCCCCCCACCCCCCAAGGTAACTGGCACTTGAACCCAGGGGTTTCACACATGGCTAGGCAAGCAAGTGCTGTACTACAGAGCGACATTGCAGCTCTGTTTTTGTTGTTGTTTTTGAGAAAGGGTCTTGGTGAGTTGCCCAGCCTTACCTTGAACTTGGAACTCTCCTACCTCAGGCTCCCAAGTAGCTGTGATTACAGGTGTGTGCACCACACCCATCTATTGTCCTAAGATTTTCAGTATTCATCTCTCTCTCTCTCTCTCTCTCTCTCTGTCTCTCTCTCTCTCTCTGTCTCTCTCTCTGTCTCTCTCTCTGTCTCTCTCTCTGTCTCTCTCTCTCTCTCTCTCTCTCTTTTTTTGGTACTGGTAATCAAACTCAGGACTTTGCGCTTGCCAGGCAGGCACTTAGGCCACTGAGCTACATCCCCGGCATAGTCGTCTCATTTCTTCTCCATGTCTTTTTTATTCAATCTAGATATGTAAGCAAGAGAGTTACATAATTGATAGGATATAATTTCCCTTGGAAAAGTTGTGTTTCATACAATAAACCATGGAATTTTGCATGAGAAATAACACAAGTGTGCCTACTCATCTGTGTGTTGATGCAGAAACATTGTTGCTAGTTTATGGTCTGTTACATCTTACTTCAACAGATCATAACATTCTATGTTAATTGCACAGTGTGAATATTTGATCAGGCAAAATTAATGAGAATGAATTTTGCTTTTGTATGATGTTTTTCAGTACTCAAGAGTTTTGTAAGTGTCCTGCAGTTAGGTGGTCAAATAAACTTATTTTGAAATGTTCAGCTAATGTGTTTTGAGATATTGGTATTGTTCTTACAATAATAAAACTTTCAGTCCTAGCACTGTAAAACAAAAAACTTAACTGTTCTAAAGGCTGTATTGTTGATTTCACATAACAAGTGCCTTTATTAATTTAATGTTTTCAGCTGTACCCTTCTGTGTCTTTAGTACTTGTAAACAGCTTGCTGTTGTGCAGGTGCATGCTTTTTACGCTTTGTACAGACATTTCTTGTGGATAGCCTTTAATTGTTTAAATGTATAAAAATATAATTTAGTGTAAATTTATACTTATTAAAAGACCACTTTGTATTCATTTGTATAGCCAACAAAATTCTAGCTAACAGATTTAATGAATGGTTGGTATTATTATATAGCTTGCAGGTTGTTGTGAGATCTGTAATATACTTAGTCTTACATAGTACTTGAAATATAGCTGTTATGAAGGTGATTGTTATTAAACACATCATTGATTATTAGATTCACATTTTTTTTCACTTTGATGCTCTTGTAAATCGAAAGGGATTTTCCCTTTTAAGTATTACACAAAATGTTGCATAGCATCTTAGATTTATTGGAAGTTATTGAATGTATAAAAGGCCTTTTATATAATATAATCAGTGCTTCTCAAAATTTTTCTCTTAATGTCTTGTAATTTTTTTAGGAATTAGCCATAATGCCAGTTATAACTCAATTTCCTTATTATTATTTATTTATTTTTATTTTTTATATTTTGCGGCACCGGGGATCGAACTCACAGCCTCACGCCTGCCAGACAGGCGCTTAAGTCACTGAGCCAAACTCCCAGCCCTAGTTTTTTTTTTTTTTTTTTTTTTTTAATTTAAGAGAAAATGGACACAGAAGAGAGAAACAAAAAGCAAAAAAGACAAACAACAACAACAAATCCAATACGATAACATTATAGATTTACACAATGAGATGGTTGAAATTTGGCAGTAGTTGCAGTATTGCATATCATTACCTTCAAAGGGGTTGTTCAGATTAACAGATACAGACATGTGAAATTGATCTAATCATGAGTATTAACTGGTCTTTTTCAATAGCTAATGTATTTAGTAGTGTAGTCATTTTAACTGTCCTATGTATACCTATTTATAAATTTATGTCTTTTTCCTTTTCCGTTCCTTCCTTCCTCCTTTCCCCTTAGAGTACCTCTTGTTGTCATTAAAATAACTGCCCATATCATCAGTCCTGATATAATCAAACAAAATAGTTCAGAATAAAACCAATAAAGAATAAAAGAATGGTCACAGAAAAGAGAAACAAAAAGCTAAAGGGACCAACAAACAACAACAACATATCCAATACTGTAACATTATAGGTTTACAAACTGAGATGATTGGAATTTTACAGTGGTTCTAACATTGTATATTGTTACCTTCAAGGGAGTTGCTCAGATTGACAGATATAGACGTGTAAAATTGATCTAATCATATGAGTATCAACTGTTCTCTTTCACCAGTTAATGCATTTAGTAGTATAGTCTTTTCACCATCTTATGTATACCCTCATATAACTCTATGTCTTTTTCCTTTTCCCTTCCTTCCTTCCTCCTATCCCCTTGTAATACCTCTTATTGTCTTCAAAATAAACGCCCTTACCATCGGGCCTAATATAATCAAACAAAATAGTACTGAATAAAACCAATAACAAATAAAACAATGGAAGCAATACATAGTAATGCAATGTTGATTTCTATAATGCCTCATATTATCTTCTAGGCAACTGCTTATATTATCTGTTATAATACAATCAAACAAACCAAAATAGGTTAAAATCCCTCAAAACAGAACAGTGAAAGCAATACCAGGCCCAAGTATTGTTTTCTGTGAGCTCTTTAGTTTAATCTTATTCTACCTCGACCTGCTCAACTTTATTATATATGATGACAAAGACAGCTATTTTAAAGATAACAAAATATATTAGGGTAGCCTTTATTGATATTCGACCACCTTGTTTTGAAACCTGGTATTGCCAGCCCTAGTTTTTTGAGACAAGGTCGCACTATGTGGCTCAGGCCGGCCTTGCACGTGTGTTGTAGCCCAAGCAGGCCCCGAACTCACAACGCTTCACCTACCTCAACCTCCCAAGTGCTAGGATTAAAGGTGTGTGCCACCACGCCCTGCTTGTCAAATTCCTTATTAACAGACCAAAAATCTGAGCAATCTGTTTTTCCCATGTTACGATTTAGTGTGACAAGAAATATTGTAGTTCAGTTTTCGTGCTATGAAAATACTAATTGATCACCAGATACCTTGTTTGCTGGGTCGGAGTATACAAAGACTTCTAGAACCCCCTAAACTTAGGAATTGGCTGGTTCATCAAGTTTACTAAAGAAATAGTGAATAAAGTCAAAAGGTGGCTAGGAAGGAGTAGTTGAAATATATACATTAGATAGAACACTGGTATCAAAAGCTGATATTAGATAGTGAGGACTTTGTGTCAGAAAATACTGAACAGGACCCAGGACTGATGTGTTATTGTCTTTTGTAATAATGTACAAAGTGAACTTGACACAAAATAGGAAACAACAGTCTGTCCTCATGCTTAGTTATTTAAGGTTAGAAGCATACCTTTTTATGGAAATGTGACACTGACTTCCACTTAATTCTGTGATAATATTTTAATTTCATTTATTTAATTGTAAGCAACAATAGTAAAGTAACTACTGTCCTTGGAGTCTTGAGGTGTATATGAGTACGTATTTGTGGACCTTTTTAACATTATGTTTTTCAACACGTAGCATACAATGCATATTGTTCCGTGCTTGCTTTTTTTGCTTGATAGGATATTTTAGAGACCTCGCATCAGTTCACAAGGAGTCTTTATCAGTAACCTTAAATTATATGACTTTATTGGTACTTTTTATTACTTTGAGTTCCTTTATCAGTTTTCTGAATTTTTTATTTGATAAAATTTTTGTATGGTGAAGTACCCAGATCATGTTCAATATTTGACAAGTGATGAATATTGCCAGTGTATGACATAGAACATTTCGGTTATCCAGAAAATTCTTTCATACTCCTTCCCAGTGGTTCTGGAGTCAACTAGTGTTTGAAATTTTTTTCATTTTCAATCTGTTTTGCCCCTTGTGAATTTCATGTAAATGGATTCATTCAGTGTTAAAAGTCTTTAGTGTTCAGCTTCTCTTGTTCAGCAGACCTTTAAGAACTTTTAGATTCATCCCTCTCAAATTCTTAAATATTGCAGTGATTATCATATAAAGGATTTTCTAATTTATTCTGTGATTTCTTCTGTGACTCATAAGTTCTTTAAATGAGTATGGTTTATTCTAAAATTCATTAACTTTTTTATGACACCAGCATGTGCTATGTATTTTTAAATATTTCATAAACACTTAATGAGAATTCTATAAATATCAGATCAAAGTTGTTGATTAATATTGTAAAGTCTTTTTATGGTTCATGTGTGAGAATAGTGTTACTATCCAGAGAATTATTTATTGATTTCTTCATAATCTTCCAAATCTTTCTGTTGTTCTCTGCATATATTTTGTCCTCCCTCCCCTTACCTTTTTCTCTTTCATGTTGCTGGGAATCACATGCAGGCTCTCACACATGCTTGGCAAGCATTCTACCACTGAGGTACATGTCCAGCCTTTATGTATGTCGCAACTTTCTTTTCTAATGCATATAGGATTATTAATGTCTTACCATGAATTGATCCCGTTATGAAATGTCTTTTTACCTGTGGTAATAGGCTCTAAGTTTTATTATTATAGTAACATCTGCTTTATTAAACTTGATGCTTGCGTGGACAGTTTCCATTCTTATATTTCTAACTTATCTGTGTCTTTATTTAAATTAATTTTTTGTGGACATTTTATGTCTTGTGTTCATTCTGGCAGATCTTACCTTTATTTGGACTATGTGGTATATTTATGCTTAATGTCACTATCACTGTGATTTTATAAAGTCTTGTCACTTTACTGTTTGTTTTCTATTGTCTGTTAATGTTTTTGCTTTTCTTTTGTGGTTTTTGGAGTTATAGTTTTCTAATATTTCACTTTAATTTTCTGTACACCTTTTAGTTATAGCTGTTTTTTTTAAATTCTGGTGACCGATGACTTTCTGTATCCTAATATGTACCCTTAGCTTTGTAACAGTATAGTAGTTGGTGTTATACCTTCTGTTATGCTACTATTGTATCAGTTATGGTCACATATTTTTGGAGTTAGTTTTTGCTGTAATTCTTTTTTATAGAAATTAGTAGAAAAGGTACCACGTTTTATATTTACCTATGTACTTAACACAATTCTTTTTTTTTTTTTTTTGCTTTCATTTATTTCTCATTCCAGAATTTTCCTTTAGTATGTCTTCTATGCAGAGTCAGACTGTTAGAAACAACTTTGAACAGGTACTTGGTTATACTTCTTTTACACAGGAAAGTATTCCTTTGTTGTTATAGAATTCTAGGTTAGGAGGGGGTTTGTTTTCCCTCTTTCATTCCTATGAGGATATTCTGGTACCTTCTGACTTCAGTGGTTTCTCATGAGAAATTGTTAGTGTTTATGCCTCTGCATTTAATAGATGGTTCTGCCCTGGCTACTGCCAAAGGTACACAAAATAGATGTGATTCAGAAGCAGTAAAAACAGATTTTACTCAGTAACTACTATAGCAAAGGAGTGGCTGAATTCATTTATGACTTACAGAGAGATGACTGGGCATTAAATGGAGAAAGAGGAAGTAGGAAGTTGGAGCAAAGGCTCAGGCAGAGTCAGGGATGTGAAAATTTACAAAAAGCATTAAGGGTTATTCAGTGTCACTGGGATTGGGTTCATTTGTGTGTGCTAATGTTTATTAAAAGTTAGGTTTCTACCCTCCCTTAGATTAGGAGACAGAGGCCTTCCTGATGATTACAATTTAAAGGAATGACTTTCAGGTCTTTGAGAAAGATTCTCCTGCTTTGTAGGAGATAAGTATATCTTTCAAAGAGAGTAGAAGAATTTGTAATATAATTGCTCTAAAGAAGGGAGGACAGTGGTCATTCATTAGGTGTTAAATGGAACAAGTGGTAACTTCTCTTGGCAATCTTCAGCTTTTACAGATAGGAACTCAAAGTGGATGACTTGTCCAAGGGCCATTGGCTTAGGCTGCTAGAAAGCATGCTAGATAAAGAATGGTCAGACCAAATGGAGGGGTTTCAGTGGAGTTGTTTATGCCTTCAGTTTTTGCATTTCTCATTTCTTCCACCGTTCTCTTATCTTTAACAGTTTGACAGTGATTTACCTGAGTATGATTTTTTTTAAATTTATGAACTTGAGTGCATAAATTTAATTTTTTGTTAAGCAGAAAAATGCTCAGCTGTTTTCATTTTTCCATCTAATGTTATTTTAAATATTTTTTCAAGTCTTTTCTATTTCTGAAACTGCATGTTACTGAGATTGTTCATTTTGTTAGTCTTTTAATTCTTCTGATTTGGTAATTTCTATGTATCCTAAAAATCGCTACTCATTTGTCTTTAATCACTGTTAATTTTGATTTGAGCTTGTTCTTTACACTGCCTAAATTTCTTTTTGTTCATTTTAATAGCTTCTATTGCTCAGCTGAGATTCCTGATCTGTTCATTAAGTTAATGAACATATTAATAATACTTGAGTTCCTGTCTGTTAGCTCATCTTGGCGTCTAATCCTATTGATTTTTAAGTTTTGACCAAGGGTAATGTTTTCTTCACATTTGGTTATTTTTGGTCATATACTGGATATTTGAGATGGAATATTGTAGAGACTCTGAATTCTCTTGTCTTTCTTGGGAGAGTTTTAATTTTTGTTCTAACTGGTAGTTCTATGTGGCCTCAAAATCTGAACTTCTTTCTTTTGCTATAAGCAGCAGCTAAAATCCTAGTTGTTACAGGCCTTCCAGTGCTAGTTTCAGCAGAACCCTGCGGTCTGTCCACATGTACTGTTAAGGTTCAGTCAAGGATTTGAGCAGAGTTCACAGTCATATTGTAATCCCCCTCCCCCAAACTCCTTTATTTACATTTAGAAGTTTTCTCCTTGAGTTGTAGTTGCCCTGCTAAGCTCAGACTGGGGAGTGTCCTCAGGTACAAAGCATGGAGGTGCAGCTCTCTCACAATAAGTTTCCTCTTTCACAGGTTGATACCTCTTCTGTTGTTAATCTGTTTCTAGTGTTCTCTGCTATGTTCAAATAATTAATTGTATTTGATTCACAATTTATTATCTCTAGTCCAAAGTTTATCTGATTGAGGCCACTGTCCACTTACTAGAAGCAGAACCTCTTCTCTGTTTTGTGTGTTCTTTTGCTAATTGCATACTGTTTTAATTATTGAGAGTTTCAGAATCTGGTAGAGCAAATCTCTACTTTTCCTTCTCACTGTTCCTGATCATCCTTATTTATTTTGGTATGTTTTACTTGGAATATTTTTTTTTTTTTTGAGACAGGGTATCATTATATAGTGCAGACTGGCCTTGAATTTGCTTATGTAGCCCAGGCTGACCTCAAACTCACAGCTGTCCTCCTGCCTCAGCCTCCCAAGTGCTGGGTTTACTGGCATGGGCCACCACACCCAGCTACTTGGAATAATCATACCAGGATCTGTCTTGGTTACTTTTCTCTCATTGCTGAGACAGAATACCTGACACCCAAAATTAGGGAAGGAGAGGTTTATTTCTTACAGTTCTCGAGGGTTTCAGTCCATACTCAGTTGGCTCCAAGGCAGTGTGGTATGGCAGGGCTGCCGTCCATGGCTGCCGCAACAGCTAGCGTGAACCAACAAGAGAGAGGGGACACGCCTCCCTCCCACCCTTACACTGTTTGTCGGTTCTACCGCTGGGCAGGTGCAACACTCACATCACCGATCCCAGTGCCAGACAGCAAACTAATCACAAACGTCAGACTCAGCCCTGTTCATGATTACATGAGGCTTTGTGGGGGGACACAGGACCATATCCATAACAGGATCTAAAGAGTGTTATTTTTATTGAGATTGCATCAAATATAAAATTTGATAGACTTGATATTTCTATGACAGGATCTTGTCCAGAGGACATGTCATTTTCTCTTTGTTTAGTGTACTTTTGCTTTCATGTTAAAAAAATGTTTGTATAATTTTGACTTTCATAATTGCATTTATTCTAGTTTTCTATATTTTATAAATTGGATTCTTTTTATATTTCTGAAACAACGGCTTTACTAACTAATAGCACATTTAATATTTTAAACCTTCCAATTTTGTGAGGGAGGTATTACAGTAAAAGATAGAACTAAGGCTTAAATATACCTCAGGTTAGCACTTGGAAAGTGGCTGAATTGTACTTAAAAGTTTGGTCTGTCTGCTTCTAAGTTGATTGCATATTCTTTACAACTACTATTATTCTTTGGTTTATTTCAAGGCTTCAAAAGAGCACAATTTAAACTTTTGCTCTAATTTGGATACTAGTTTTATGTTAGTCCCAGAGAACCTCAAGTGAAATAGTCTTTCTAGTATTACAGGCACAGAATAGCCTCAGATCTATGCTTTTGTCAACCATTTTCTAAATTATTTAAAAGAAAAAAGAATGAACTGTATACTTTCTCTTCCTTTTACTCAAATTCACAAGACTTTAGAGTTTAGGTGATTCAGTTGTGATGTAAACTGTATTGTGCTGTATGTTTCAAGTAGATATTTGTATTTGATAATATTTTTGAAATCATTGCATGTTTGGGCAAAGGAAAGGTCTAAGTTACCTAGAGATCCTCCAGTTTTTTAGCTTTTTGTGACTTTTGTAGTCTGATAAAATTTGTACCCTAAAAAAACAGAAGAATCTACAATGTCTTAAGGCAGGAAAATTTCTGAGTATCTTTTTGTTTCTTTTTAATCATTTATGTACCTTAGCCTTTAAAGCAAGGTGTGACTTTTTCTTGCAAATGAGTGGCTGCTTATGGGCCCGGGGCCCAGCATACAGGATTGTGTTGCCCAGGCACAGTCGGTCAGTTTTACTCATTGCCCTTTGCCATGTTGCAATGCAGGTAGCTTAGCAGCAGTGTAAATTCTGAATTTAATCAATTGTTTATTTTCAGAGGTTGGTTTGAAATGTTTCTTCTTTCTGTTTGAAAATTTCTGTGAGAAATAGAATTGAATTTTAAAATTTCCTTTTGACTAATTTTAGAAGTGTAGCTTGGGACCTGAGAGACATTTGCTGTCAGAAGTTCTATTCCTAAAGTTCCCTTTAAACTCTTCCTTCTTTCACAAGACCTGAAGTTACTTTGAAAAGAGTAGTGGCAGGGAAACATAAGGAGAATTATCTCTGGACTGCTCATGTTCTAGAAGGAAACGTGGAAAATTTTATTTATTTTTTAAATTAATTTTATTTTTTTGGAACTGGGGATCAAACTCACAGCCTCGCCTTTGCCAGGCAGGAGCTTGTGCTGCTGAGCTAAATCCCCAGCCCTGGAAACTTGCAAAATTTTAAGGTGGTGTGCTATTTCAAAATGACTACAGATTCTCTTTATCCTTTAAAGGGATAAGAAAGCAAGAGTAGTTTTCAATGAAACTGAATGTATAAGTATTGAAACAAAATAACTTGAAAATCTTAACTGTAGATGCATGTCTATTTTAATTAAAATTTTCCTATATTAAAATTACCAGTTGAGACTTTTAAGATTTTTAAAAAACTGATAAAATGAAGCATTTTAGTAAAGCTAATAGTGTAGGTTTTAGGTCTTTTCTTTTGAGTAGAGGAAATGGAAAGGATATTGTAGATATGATTTCATTAAGGTGTAGAGAACATTGGTGTTCACATTTTGAAAACATAATCATAGCTTATCTGGAGTCACATGTTCCATTTTATTGGCTTCCTTCATATAGAAAATATAGTAACTAGCACTAAATACCTGTGAAGAAGTGAAACAATGTATATTTTCTGGGTGAAGGAAGTATTCTGTACATTCTCCATGTTTTACATCATGGTATTTTGAATAACCATGCTTCCATGTTCACATCAATTTTTTGTTTTTCAATTTATGCACAGCACTTGCTCTGAAATTTGGGGACTGAGTACACCAAATACGATAGATCAGTGGGATACAACAGGCCTTTACAGCTTCTCTGAACAAACCAGGTGAATATTCTGCCCTCTGTCAATCCTAGAGATCTTGTGGGAGGGGGGGATTGTTTTGGAAGACCTCTACTGGGTTGCTTAATATAATTTTGCCTAGAATGTTTCTTTAATGTAAAATAAGGCATAGCATTTAAACTATATGCTTGCCAGTAATAAAAATATATTAAATGTTTCAACTGATGTTTTGATCAATGCAATCTAATTTTGAATCTTTTTAAAATTGAATCCCCTAAAGAATAAGAACTTTGATAACCATATACTCATTATAGTTCAATTTTAGATTAATCTGTTGGCCTAATTTTTAAACAAATACATAATCGGTTTTTGCTAAATTTCTTGTTATCTAAATTTCATGTTTATATACTAATACATAGTTATTTATTGAATTCCTATCACAATTAACAATAGGCTAACTCATTTTTATGTTACTTTTTTTAAAAAGTCATCTCATTCTCTTTAAGTATATTGGTATTTGTCCATTTCATCCCATCATATTCATCATCATCTGCATTTATGTGTGAGCGATGTTAATACATCTCAGTTATCAAAACAGTGACAACTGAATAATGAGTTTTATTAGTCTGAGTAAGGTGCTATCATATCATTGTTGATATTTATCATTCTTCACACTACTTCCTTTTTTTTTAAAACTATTAAGTTACCTAAAGAATTAAGGCTCTTTGAAGCATTTCTAAAAAAGAATTTGACTTACTAAAGATAGATATTGACATTAAGTTTATCAAGTAAGACCACATGACATTCTTTTTAAAAGATGAATTTTCCCCAAGTGGTTAGACTTTCATTGGCATTTGAGTCATTTGTGTAGCATATTGTTGGGAAACATCTGCTAGTGCTGCTGTTTATTTTATCAGATCCCTAAAGACTACATTTTTTTTTCCTGGTTGTTGCTAAAACTAAATAAATGGCTCACTCCTTTCTTTATGCTCTGAATGTCTATTGCCTTAGAGCATATGGCTATACTTACTTTTTTTTTAAAGTTTGCTTCTTTTTTTTTTTGCCCTTGCTTTCCAATAGGTCTCTCGATGGTCGTCTTCAGGTTTCCCATCGAAAAGGATTGCCACATGTTATATATTGTCGGTTATGGCGCTGGCCTGATCTTCACAGTCATCATGAACTCAAGGCAATTGAAAACTGCGAATATGCTTTTAATCTAAAAAAGGATGAAGTATGTGTAAACCCTTATCACTATCAGAGAGTTGAGACACCAGGTAGGACAACTGCAGAAATTTTTTCAGGTTTAAAATACCTAAACTTAAGTGATATTTAGGTGTTTTCATGGCTCAGGTAAATTTTAGTGTAAAATTCTAATTATTTTAAATTGGGCATATTTGGTAGTTAAAAATTTAAAATGATGTTTTGTTTATTAATAAGAAAATGTATCTTGAAAAGATTTGTCAGTTTCTTGGGACAGTATACTATTTGTCTTTCTAGGTTTATATCTAGGAAATCTCACAGGTTTGCTGACTCTTCATAGTAAAACCAGTAGACCTCTGTAAAATCCTGTGCAGTACTGTTTTCAAACATTTTACTCTTTTGAGTGCTTTCAGGAGTAACATTAATGACAATATTTGCATATAAGAAATTCAATAGCAAGACTTCATTTAGTTAGCTGTGTACTTGAATTTTTTTTAAAAAAGCTTTATTTTTAGAGAAATTTCATAAATCTGACTACAAATTAAGGGAAATCTTTATTCAACTTTTATAATGGAGATTTATGAACTTTTATGGTAATGCAAAACTAGATCACATTATCTCCAAAAGTATAAGAGAAATACAGACTTGGAAGTTTAAATGGTCAACTATATAAGTTAAAGCCATAATCAGATTAGCAGTTTCTCTGTAACTAGCATAATACCAAATAAGTGGACCTTAACTTTTACAAACTAAGCTGCTGCCTTCTCTCTTGTAAAAATTTTTAACAAGGCTTTCTCCTACACCTTTTTGCTCCTTGCCACTAACTCTTTTCTCTTTTTAACTCTTACAGTTTTGCCTCCGGTATTAGTGCCACGGCACACAGAGATTCTAACAGAATTACCACCTCTGGATGATTATACCCATTCCATACCAGAAAACACTAATTTCCCAGCGGGAATTGAGCCACAGAGTAATTATATCCCAGGTATTTTAGCTTTCTGAATCTACAGAAACTTAAGATAAAAATTCTGTGACAAACATTTAGGCATTAGTAAATTGTGCTTTTACTTTTTAAAAATGTTCCCAGGTTTAGGATACAAAAGTCCGATATAATGGGTAATTGTTTTATGAAATACATAACACTTCTGTTTGGAGACAAATTTTACTTTTTCTTACATTTTCTTTTGAACTGAGTTTGAGAAGAGGAAAAGATCTTAGTAAGCTTGTATTAGTTATTGAAGCTGAGAGTGATGCGAAATGTAGATTAAATAGTACAGGAAAATAGTGTTGCAACAAATATAACTGCAAGTCTACCAAATCATTGCTTTTTCTTAGGGGATTTGATAACGTTTAAGATCAATGCAACATTTTTAACACTCGGCTGTAATTCTTAATGTCTGACTGCCAGGCAGCTGTGATGTGACTTCAGTTGTCCCACCAGCTTGAACCACTGGTGATATGTGCGTGACTGTGCCATCGAGTGGCTTGTACCACTGGTAGTAAAAAATGGATGTAATCACTTATCAGTCTTTTTACTAATAAAATTAATAAAAAGTCTATAAATGGACCAAATGTAGTTGCTTGAATTTGCTGCCCAATGGGACAGTCACGCTTGTACCACTGGTGGTTCAAGTGGGCAGGAATATGTTAACACATTCTGTAGATGGAACAACACTTACGTTATTCTGAAAAACAACAAACTTTCATTTTAGTTCTGTTTCGAAGGACCTCAGGAGATCCTGATGAGAAATTACTTCAGTTACATGGTTCCTACTTATATCATATGACCCAGCACTACATTACAGTATAGTACTTGCCCTTTTAGTTTTTACTATTTTTTAGGAGAACAACTTACATTTTGTTGCTTTTCTTGAGCGTTTCACTTTGTTTTTCGCCAAGCAGAAACCTATTAGGATAGAGATTTAAGTATGTGCTGGATTTTTAATGTCTGAGTTCCCTGCTTATCTAATGTTGCTCTATTTCATAGCGAAAAATATATAAGGGACCTAAGAGTTTTAAGTACATTTTTTAAAAACTTCTTTATTTTGAAAACAGTACTTTTTCATTGAACATGATTTTTAAAATGTAAGCAAAAGTTTTGTTTTTAAGAAAACCCTACTTTTACAGATGGGAAGTGGTTTCTGATTGTCTTAAGTTCTTTGACTACTGCTTTATTCCAAAACAAGGCTCAAGACTGTTGGTTTTAGGGTTTGTTTTTATTTTTATATTTGGGATTGAACTCAGTACCTTCATAGTAAGCTACATCCTCAGCCCTTATTTTTTCATTTTGAGATAAGATCTCCTTAAGTTGGCTAGTCTGGGCACAGGGTTGTTCTCCTGTCTCAGCCTCCCAAAGAGCTGGGATTATAGATAAGCACCATCACCGCTGAACTTGAAGGCTGCTTTTTAGGTTGCTGGTAAATAACAAACTTTTTGAAAAGTTAGGAGAAAAGAGGGTGGGTAGAGTATGGCAAAGTGAAGGATAGGGGAAAACAGTGATGCTGCAAGACATTTTCTGGACTAAAGAGATCACTTTCTTTGATAAACCTGACTGAGAGTTGGGTGACATAGTGCACATGTATAATCTCAGTACTTGGAAAAACTGAGGTAGGAGGATCATAAAATAAAGCCCAGCCAGGACACTTTAGCAATTCATGGAGACTCAGCCTCAAAAATGTAAGGCGTAGACTGGGGATGGAACTCATTGCCAAGGTCATGGGTTCAGTGTCCAGTATGAGGTAGGGGGGTGGCTGGCAGTGTGGGGTGTGTGTGCAAGATGAGGCATGAAGGCAAGTTTCTGGTGTTGGAATTACTATGATTAAACAGTGACTAGCAAACTAAAGTGTAAGTGTACGGTTTTATAAGTATCTGATAATTATTTGTAAGGATATTTTTCATAATCTTAGTGGCCTTCATGTGAAGATTTTTGGACTTCAGTTCTTTATTTCTTCAGTTGTTTAGATTTGAATATTTGTATACTAGAAAATCGGAAATAAATCATGCCTATTAACTTTGCTGGACTTTAAGGCTTTATCTAGCTCAAGTAATAGTGAATCAAAAGTTTTTTTTCTACCTGAAGAGAGATTTTAACATTTTTATAAGATACTAATAAATTTGTAATTTGATTATAGATGAACAGTAGAGAAAAGTAAAAACCACAGTAAGAAAAAGTTGATTATTTTTGGGCCACATGTGGTGGTGCACACTTATAATCGCAATACTTTTGGAGACTGAGGCAAGAGTATCTCACAGCCTGAGGAACTTAGCAAGACCCTGTCTCAAAATAAAAAATAAAGGAACTGGGGATGTAGCTCAGTATGGAGACCTGGGGTCCTGTTGTTTCTGTAGTACCATTTTGTTCAAAAAAAATGTTGAAAATGACATATTAAAATCCTGTTTATTTTCAAGGGGTGTAAATGCCTCTTTTATGCAGTAGTTTATACTTGAATTTTCTGCTTCAAACAGAATTTACAAGTTGGAAATTCCTGGAAAAATATTTTTTAGGTAGAATTCAGGCTAGACTAGTCATGAATCATGTTACTATAATTTGTCTTATAAAACTTAGTGTAAGATGTAAGCCTGTGTTATTCTTTATAATCTGAAATCTGTGCTTGTGTCTGTGTTCTTTAATTTTCTGTCTCCATTCATGATAACCATTAGTTGAAAAAAAGAATTTTTTTAGGGTATTAAGGTCTTTGAAGCCCATCGATTTGAGAATTTAAGTATCTTTAAAGTTGTATCCTTGGCTCTTGGCCCAAGAATATGGAAAGAAGCAGATAGATAAATGTGCTGGATTGTACAAAAGGTAGAATTTAAGAATTCACCTGCAGAATTGGGTCAAAATCTGAATTATAACCCCTTAGTCCAATATTTCTTTTTATAGTAATGTTATGTGCATTCTTTCTTGTTCTTTGGACTGATTAATTGGTTATACTTGGTAGCTGAAAGAAAAGGTGAAACTATATCACATGTATATGTCATTTGTTCTAAACTTTTGTAGAAACGCCACCACCTGGATATATCAGTGAAGATGGAGAAACGAGTGATCAACAGTTGAACCAAAGTATGGACACAGGTAAAAAAAAAAAAAAAAAACCATGAAATTGTGTAGTGATCCCATATATAGTCAGGCCTCTGTATCCACAGGTTTCAGATTCCTGGAGTCAACCATTCCCAGATCGAAAATATTTGAGGAAAAATTGCATCTGTACTGAACATGTACAGACCTTTTGGCTTTGTTTTTATTCCATAAGCAGTACAACGTAACAGCTATGTATGTAGCATTTACTGTGCCGTTTTATATATGGGACTTGAGCATCTGCAGGTTTTTGATACCTGAAGAGGGTTCTAAAGTCCATCTCCTGCAGATACATTGTTGTTTGAAACTCACAAGTTATCACTTAAATTTAAAGAAGTTAGAGATACACCAAAAAAGAGAATCAGTGAATAAAAAATCGGTAATATTCACATGCTTGTATTCCTTAGTATTCCATACATATATGAAATTTTTGTTACCCTTGAATAAATGTTTGTAATAAAAGAATATAATTAGTCCAGTAACAAGTTTTCAGAGGAATTCAAGGATGAGGGATGAGAATTAACTTTTTAGTGTGCCTTTAACTTAATACATAGTGAATTCTGGATTATAGTAGGTTATTTATGCAAAATCTTAACACCTAACCTAATTTGATTAATTTCTGGTATTTACTGTTCAAATAATGGGGAATAAACTGCAACATACAATAAATATTGCGCACATCAAAGCCTTAAGGCAGTTGTGATACAGTAAAAATGTATGACTCAGCAGAACTTGTCATTGTTAGCAGGGAAATCACTTTGATGTTATTGAAATTATCTAGTTTGATTCATTCCATTCTGTCTGTACCATAAAGATTGGACATTTTAATAATGACATCTCAACAAATTCTACCATCGGCCTTTCTGTGTATCTTAACAGTAACACATTCTGTAGTTATGATAATCTATAAATCTGTTTGACTTCTTTTCTTTTTTTAAGATGCCTAGGTAGAGTAGTTTCTGCTGTAGCTAATCATATTTATGGCTGTTCGGAGCAATAGATAATCTAATGATTGTTGGAAATAAAATGTTATACATCTTAATGCAAATAATATTTGGATTTCCAAGTATAAATCATCTTAACACTTGGGGATATTAGTAGTCTCTGTTGAGTCAACAGTATTCTGTGTTCTTCTGTGATGGATAGTTATACTCCTTACACGCACTGAATGTCTGTATTCAGAAAGGCACTACCAAGTGTTGGTGAGGATGTGGAAAAACTGGAATCCTCGTTTTAAATTGCTGGTAGAAATGTAAAATGGCTTCGTCACTTTGAAAAAGTTTGCTAGCCTTCAAAAAATTAAATATATTACTATAGAGCCCAGCAGTTTCACTCCCAGGCCTAGACCCAAGAAAAGTTTAAATAGGTTCACACAAAAGCTTGTATACAAATACAAATGTAGCCTGTGAGCATTAACCATAGTGGAAACACATTATGTCCATCAAATGGTGATCGGATACTTAAAATGAGATGTGTTTCAGCAGTGGACTTTAACCATGTAAAGCAGTGATTATACAGCATAAAATGGGGCAGTATGAAGGGCCTTGAAAGGATTATTTCAAATGAAAGGGAGCTAGACACAGAATGCCACAGGGATCTCAATTAGTGCATGACTGACTATTTAATAATGTAATTGAAGCACAGAAGGAGCAATAAGATGAATATAATTGCTTCTTATGGTAAATGAAACAAAATTTTTAAAGCGACAAGTTTAGTCAGTTCATGTGAACTCAGTGTTGGGGCTAGCTTTGAAATTTCACCTGAGAGTTTTAATTTTGTTTTAGTGGGGCATTGTTACTGACTTTCAGAATGAAACATTTAGAATTACTTGATGTAATGATAATATAAATATCTCATTCATGACGTGCTAAAACTTAACTACCAGTTATTTTAACCACCACCATCATTTTCTATCTCAGTGCCCTGGCACTAACGACAGTTTGATCAGGGTACAGTGACACATCTGTAATCCCAGTTACTCAGGAGGCTATAGAGGATCACTGGTGCCTAAGAGTTCAAAACCAATTTGGACAAAAACCTTTTTCAAAAGGACAAAAATAAATAAATGAATGAAAAAATAGTTTCGATGGATACAGGGTCTCAATTTATAATAAATTTTGCCTGCCCTCTAACTCCGGTTCATGGCTTCCACAGAAAAGGACATAATTAAATTTATTTTAACACCATGCTGAGACAGAATGAATTGATGTTTTCTAAAGAATCAACCAGAGGACAAATTGAGCAGAAAAAGAAACTATATGAACAATCACTTTTGGCCTTTCTTTTTAAAAAATTATCTGTCTGAGTCTTTATTCTTCAATTAGAGTTCTGTGTATATTATAGATCAGATTGGATATCTTGAGAAATCTAAGAGTTTGACTAGCTTTTCCTTTGTAGTATTCTGTAGGTGGTCCTTTTTCAAATCTTGATGAAATTTATAAACTTATGTGCTCAAACAAGTATGTAGAGAAATAAATGGATCTTGAGATGAGCATTCTGTGGATCACGGTTGATCCATCAGATACAAAGATGTGGGTTTAAAAAGGCTTTGAAGTCAAGCATATTGGCATAAACCTGTAATCCCAGCCCTCTGAGAGGCTTAGGAGGATTGCAAATCTAAGCCCCTAACATGGGCAGGTGAGTGACCTTATTTTGGTTCCAGGAATTGAACTCGGGACCTTATGCTTGCTAGGCAGTTGCTTGTGCCACTGAGTTGTATCCCCAGCCCACAGCTGAGTGACTTAGTAAGACCTTATATGAGAAATGTAATTTTTTTTTTTTTTTTTTTTGGTACTGGGACTCAAACACAGGACCTTGCACTTGCCAGGCAGGCGCTGTGTCACTGAGCTATACCCCTGGCCCTAGAATTTAAAAATTTTAAGAGGTGGCTTAGTGTGAAGGCCCTGGGTTCTATCCTCAGTGCCAAAAAAAGAGGGAGGGAGTTTTGAATCTGCACGTCAATGAGTTGAATTGAATGTCCCAAAAGATGTGTTGAAATCCTAACCTCTTGTGCTTCAGAGTGTGATCTTACCCACAAGTAGTCTTTGCAGATGTAATTATTTACGTTAAAGCCATATGAGTGTATCAAAGGTCCCTAATTCTCCATTACTGGCATCTTTGTAAGAAGAGAAAAGACCCATAAGAAGATGGAGGCATCTGTTGGATTAAGCAGCTAGGAACTGTTACTAAAGAATTATGGAAGAAACTAGAAGTTCAAGAGCATAGAACAAATGCTCTCCTGAAGCTGTTGAGAGAGTATTGTCCTGCAGACACCTTAGTTTCAGACTTTTGTCCCCCAAAATTAAGAGAATAAACTTACTGTTTTATGCCGCATAATTTTTGGCACCTTGTTAAAGCTAGTCCTATGAGACTGATATAATGAGTAATGGATTTTGAGAGTACACTACCAATAACATACATTTGGCTATTTGTGAATTAGATGCAAGTACTTAATTCATTAGAGATAAAGTGTTGTTAAATACTTAGACATACCTTCCAGTTTTCTCTTGTGAATTATGTTTTTTGTACTAGACAGGGTTCATATGCCCTACAAAGAAAGCCGCTCCTGTAAAAGAGGCAGGTATTCAGGATGGCATGGTCATACTTTGAGCTGAACTGAATTTGAATTCTTCCTCTATTATAAAGTAGCAAGATAACCTAGGCACAGCAATTTCTTATCTGTAAAATAGACATAAGTACCTAAAGTATTAACAGTTAATATTTATAAAAGTGTTCCTAATTTACAGTAAGCACTATCTGTATGTAGTCTGGCTTTTTGAGTTCCTTGTATGTTGAAGATGTTAATCCTTTGTCAGAAGAGTATCTAGCGAAGATTTTTTCCTATTCTGTGAGTTGATTCTTCACTCTGTTGTCCCTTTTGCTTTGTTAGAAACCTTTTAAATGGATAAAATGCCATTTGTTGATTGTTGATACTATTTCCTGTACTATTAGAGTCCTATTAGGGTTGTCTTTGCATGTGCCTATAGCTTCAAGTATTTCCCTGTCTTTTAGCAGTTTTGAAGTTTCAGGTCTTATATCTAGGTATTTGATTCATTTTGAATTGATTTTTAATACAGGGTGAGAAAGAGGAATGTGCTTTTCACTTTTAATGTGAATATCCAGTTTCTCCAGCACCATTTGTTAGACACTTAATCTTTTCTCCAGCATACGTTTTGGGCCCCTTTGTCAAAAATCAGATGGCCGAAGGTGCATAGGTTTCTGTGTCTTCTGGTCTATAGGTCTGTTTTGTGCCAATGCCATGTTTTTATGTTGTCTTAACTGATTAGTCTTTGTCTTTTAATTGGAAAATTTAAGTATTTTATATTTAAAATAATTGGACTAAATTTAGTCCTTATATTTAAAATATTGTTCTCATAACGTTTAGGTCACCATTTTGCTATTTATTTTCTGTTTGTCCCATGCAGTGTTTGTTCCTCTGTATTTTCCTGCCTTTTAGATGAGGTATATGTGTTTTACTCTGTTAATTTTCCTTTGGCTTTTTAGCAGTAACAAGTAGTATAAATTTCTCAGTAGGTGTTCTAATGTTCTTAGTAGCATCTTTTACCTAGAAGGTTGCTGAAGTTGTAAAAACTTTAAAACTCGATATAAAATGTAACTACAGTGCTAGAATTGCATTCATGTACCACTGTGGTTTGTGCTGTTACATATTTTACCTAATAAATACGTTTAAACCCCAAAGTACAATGTTACGTTAGCATTAGACTTCAAGTTTTTTTAAAGAACATTTTAAAAGGATAAAAATAGAACGCTTCATATTTACCATGTATTTCTTTCCTGCAGACATTTGTTCCATTGCCGTTTTTTGAAGAAATTTTTCTTGCTCCATTGATTTGCTTTAACTTCTCTGTTGAAAATCAAATAATAATACAGATGTAGATTTGACTTTGGTCTGCTATTAAGCCTATTAATTCTTCATTTCAGAAATTCTAATTTTCAGTTTTACAGTTTTCATTATAAAGTCCTTATCATTCTAGTGTGTTTGATATGTAGATCTGTGTTTCTTGATCTGTTCTATCTTTTGATTATGGATATGATTTTCCTACTTTGTTTTGTGTTTTTTAATTTGATATTTGGTACTGTACATAAAATAGTAATATAAAGTAATATGGATAATATTTTCCTTGGGAAAGACCTACCCATTTTTTTTTCCTGGTTGCTATATTGTGGAGCTGATCTCTTTCCTGTAATTAAGACTTGAGTTGGATGAGTGATGAGTTGATGCTTTCATGTCAGATCATCTCAGGTTTCATATGGATCATTTCCCTTCGTCAGTAGGGCTTACATATATAGGTATGACAAAACTGTGGGATATCTCACTGTTTTTTAACTTTGCCCCAGATTTATTGTGCTACCACATACTCAGTAGAGAACTGTGAATATAAGAATTGACTGATGACCAGCTTGGGGCTTCTGAATTCCAATTGCCTATGCATGACCTTTAAAATTTTGGTTGGTTTTTGCTTTAGCATTCTCAATTCTGAATCCTAACTTGGAAAATAGTTTGGCAGTTTCTTAAAAAACTGATCAGTCTCTTTACCACACAGTCTTATGCTTTTGCTCCTTGATACTAACCCAAATGAATTGAGAACTCATGTTCATATAGAAACCTGCACATGAATATTTAGAAAAGCTTTATTCATAATTGTCAAAAATTGGGAAGCAGCCAAGATGTCTTTAATAGGTAAATGGATAAACTGTAATAAATCCCAACGATGTGATAGTATTCAGTGCTAGGAAGTAGTGAGCTGTAAAGCTTTGAAAAAACATGGAGGAGTGTGTATTGTTAAGTAAAGTAAGCTAATCTGTAAGGGCTAAATATTGTATGATTTCTGCTATGTGACTTTCTGGAGAAGGCAAAACTACAGAAACAGTAAAAACTCCAGGGGTTACAGTGAAGGGAAGATTTGAGGAGGTGAGTCACAGGGCATGTTTTTAGGCAGTGAAGCTTTCTGGTATAACACAGATGGTGAACCCATGTAATTATGTGTTTATCCATACCCACTAAAAGTGTAAGACCAAGAGTAAACCTTAATATAAGCTTCAGGGTTTTGATGATAGGATGCACTATCAGCCTGGGTTCCTTGATTATAAGAAATGTGCCCTTGTATTATTGGTATCTTGGTAATGAGAGTGTATGTGTGGAGGTATCAGATATATGTTAATCTCTGTACTTTTCAGTGTGTTTTGCTGTGAACCCAAAACTATTTTT